>JAFEMH010005371.1:0-165429 GCA_022495995.1 Adenophora triphylla var. japonica
TGAGGGCCAAAGTGGCAAAGAAAAGTCCATGGCGTAAAACGGGCCGGCCGGACTTATCTTCGCCATGGACTTTTTTAAGATCGGCGTCGGCCGACGCCAATCGGGGAAAAAAAAAACCCATTTCGGGCGAGAGAAGAGAGAAAAGAGTGAAAATTTTCCCTTTTAGCTTGAGTTTTGTTCAAATCTTTGAGAGATTATCATCATGGAAGAAATTTGGATTAGGACGAAGGGGGTCGGCACGGGAGGACCGACACCGAGAGAGCGAGGCTAAGGAGGGAGCCGGTCTGCGAACTACTGCGATCTTCCTTTGGATCCACCCGAGTTTTATCCGGCTTCGGGATTTCCACAAATCCGAGGAGGGGATTGCGAGGAAGGTTAGCATCCTCTAAATTCCTTTAATTTTTAGAATTTGCATTCTTGAATTTTAGGAATTTTGACTAGAGATGAAGTTAGGGTTCTTGGTGCCCGATTTGGGGCTTTTTGACCTATTAAAGTGCACCTTTGTTGAAATTGACTGTAGCTTAGCTCAATTGATGCTCACGGGTAGACAACATAAAAATTTTGTGAGAAAAATTTCATGTCTAGGGCCGTTTTTCCAAAATTAAAGTGAGTTTAATTCGGAATGACAGAGTAAATTTTGAAAGTTCCGATTTGGACCAGGGTTTTTTGAAGTGTTTTTGAAAGTTCCCTGCCCTCGGTTCGACGGAGTTTTCGAAATGTTTTGAAAGTTCCGGGTTCGACGGAAGTTTTCGAAATGTTTTGAAAAATTTCGGGTTCGACGGAGTTTTTGGAATGTTTTTGAAAGTTCCGGGTTCAGACGGAGTTTTCGCAAATGACTTGAACCCACTTTTTTTTGGGATTTTGGACCGTTAATACTTCGAATGGCACTAAAATATTTTTAGGAAAATGAACCCGTTAATGAATGGGTTTTTTGAAAGCTGACGGCCGTTAATACTCCCAAATCGGGATGGAAATATTTTTAGGAAAGCGAGAACCGCAGATTGTAGAGACGGGTTTTTTGAAATCTTGAACCATTAATACTCCAAGCGGGATGGAAATATTTTAGGAAAGCTGAACCGTTAATGAACGGGTTTTTGAAACCGAACCGTTAATACTCCAACCTGGGATAGAAATATTTTAGGAAAATGAAACTATATCTTCATGCGGCCGATATGTTTTACGTGATTTTTTTTGATACGTGTCTCAGCGTACGTTATCTATGTAATAACATACTTTTGTCGTGTTCCACCTACGGGGCGAGAGTCGATTGACGTGCATAATGTAGAAGAGTAGTGGAGGATGTTGAGGCGGTCCGCGCCCTCGTAAGGAGAATGTTCCCGGATGTAGCCCAGCTCAGAGACCCGAGAGGAGTCCACGACAGTTCGTGATTGACTCCAACCCGGCGAGCTTTTACTCGGCCTCCCGTAGCCACGGTGGCTTTTGACGCGAAGGCGAAGAGTACTTCATGTTGCCACTGGCGAAGTGCTTGGTGGGATACATGACCCACACATTTCATTTCAGGTGGGGGAGGCAACCGTGACCCCATACGAGATTTTAATGCTGACATTGGGTTGGGTCATTCGGGGCGACCCCATTGAGTGGTTTGATGGCTTTACCGTGGAGCGGTTTTGAAACTTCTCGTTTCTCGATATTACCGATGCCGTGGGTGCAGGTGACTGTCACTACGGGCCGATGGAGGCTCACTTCGAGGAGGGGCTTCGAGGAGTATTTCCGGCTGGCTCTAAGCAGGATGACGGCAAGGAGTGCTTGAAAGCTTGAGGGTTTTTTGTGGGTTCGCTCTGTCGGCTACCTTGCTTTCCCCAATGACGATACTAAGCATGTCCATTTGCTCGCTTGGCTCTACGACCGATCCTGGAGGCCGTGAGAGAGGAGCTTGCCAAGTGGAGAGGCCCGGTCCGGCCGGGGTTCTATTATGCTTTGGACGGGTTCTCTCGGGGAGAGAGGAAAACTCATTACAACTCGCGTTTTCGGTTTGCTTTAGATGTGAGTTTCTTTTCTTTTTCTCTTCCTCTTCGTCTCAAAGCTTATACTGCCGTTTGTATACGCCTTTTTTAGGCCGAAGTATAACTTTCCTTGCATTTGACAGTGTGGTTCTTTGGGAGGTGTTCCACCGCGCACGGGGTGAGTTGGACCGAGGGAGGCATATACACATTTATTCCCTGCCATTGTTGACTTGGCGAGAAGGTGGCGAAAGGAAGCTTCGAGTAGAAGTCGAGGAGCGCACCCGATTGACTTATGAGGAGGCGCTGTCTTCGCTATGGACCGAGATTTTTTCTTCTGAGGATCGGCCGACACTCGTGGAGTCGGCTTGATCACTTTGTGGTGCATGCTTCTTTGGGGAGATTACACGTCGCGCGGAAGCCGCTGGTGGGAGCTCCATTGTAGCGCGACGTACCTAGGAGTAGAGGGTGTCTTGCCGCAAACATGCTCAGGGTCCTGTTCCCATGGTTCCGAGGGATCCACCTCTTCGCTTCCGGTATCCTTTACTCATAGCCTGGGCGGAGTTAGGCCCCAGTATATAGGCGAGAGGGTGTGCCTCACGCCCAGAAGTACATCATAGAGGCACCGACTATGACGCTTTCCCCGAGGACGAGGCTGGAGTGAAACCCGCGAGTCTTCCGGATGAGAGAGGCGAGGGCCCTTCACGTCCCGAGACTCGCTACACCTCGCTCCCCGCCGCGCGATCTTGTCATTCGAAGGTGTTTCGGTGGTTCTTGGCGGGGAGGCTGTTGCGATTCCCATCCCTGGAGCGGCCAGAGACCTCAATACAGAGTGGATCACTATATGCTTCGGTGAGTGTTTTGCTTTTGCTTTTCGTACTTGGTAGTAGCATCTTGCAAATGTTGCATTTGTCTTTGTGCTCGTTGTCTTTTGAAGAGCTTTCCTGGTTTTGCGGGTGTGCGGCCGTACTTATAATCGAGCCGTGTGACACATTGACGTGGGATAGCGCAACTACGCTAGGAGGCTCGTGGATTTTTACGCGTGTGTAGTTCCCGGAGGAGTGCGGACGTTTACGAGCCGATGCTCCTTCTCGGCGCCCGTAGCTGCTTGAGGGACCCATGTCTCGTTTCCACAGAGGCGAGGTGGCACAATTTCTCGCGCGTGAGGAGTTCACTTGTTCTCCGGTAGAGGCTTGCTAGAGCTCGCCGCTCCTGCCGTATTCCTCGGACACGAAGCAAGGGGAGTCCTCGGGAGCACTTGTGGGCGGGATCGCGTAGCTTTTCGTACTCCGATCTCGAGGAGTTTGCGGATTATTTGTCCATTTGTGGATTCGGTGTAGCGGGGGCAGCATTATGAGTGCTCGGATGACGAGCAAGGGCTACTCTGAGTAAGTCCTTTTGATTTATTTTTGACAATAAGTGTGTGTATTTGGCTCAAACATTGATTTGTACTGTAAAGACCCATTGGGCAAACTCTTGTACATTTTGAACATTTATTCTGATTCCTGATAAGTGACTATTATATAGTCATTTAGCCTACTTTTTATATACTTTTACTCTCTAGTTAAATTATCATTTTTCTATCTCATTTTTAAGTCTATTTTTAGTTCCCTTTTATATTTATTAGATTTTACGCCTTTTTGGTATACTACGTGCATATTAGACGAGAGTTTTGGGATCTATTTGTGAAAAACCTAAAAGGATGCTTGGACATCTTGGTGCAAAAGCATGGAGGAGCAACAAACAAATCAAGCACACAAAAGCCAAATCTAGGTGGAGCGGCCGTGCGGCCAATAGTGGAGCGTAGCCGTGCACCAAGGTGTCATTTTCGAGGCCATTTTTTGGCCCCCAGAAAACATGGAGTAAGCGCGGTGTCTTTGGGAAATTGACTTGGCCGTGTTGACCTTCGGAGCGGCCATGCGGCATGCATTGGAGCGGCCATGCAAGTTGTACAAATTCAAAAATCAAATCTACGGTGCCAAGGGGGCATGGTCGTGCAAATCCGCTTGACACGGCCGTGCAAAGTGGCCGTATTTACTTGATTAAAAGCGCACCTTTTGAAGACACGCTTCTTGAAGAGTTTCCTCTCCATTATAAAATAGACCTCTTGTCCCAATCAGCCTTACATACCGAGATTTATATAGAATATTCATCGGGAGATTGTTAGAAATTAGATACAAATACTTATTACATTGATTTCCGAGATCCTTTGAAGATTCAAGTCCCTACATTTGTTCTCGAAGTTACTTTGGAAAAGAATCAATAAGAAGTGTAGCATTATTTCGACCATTATCTCTCATAAAAGTTTCTCTTACTCTATTCTTATTATTATTGCTTACTTATCTTACATGGCTAGTGAGTAATCCCCCTTGTTCTTGGGGTTGGAAACTCAAAAGCATAGCGTTAAAGTCATCTTTAAAATATGAAAGTCTTGTCTTCTATTTTCATCTAAACAATTTTTTTATATCAATCTCTAAATGAATTTCATTTTGGAGACGTCCAACTTGTATGATTCAGTCGATCGAGAGAAGTACCTAGCGGAGAATCTCGATTGATGGAACCTTATAAAGAAAGCTGGGTTCCATTGATCACGAAAGTAGTTCAACGGCCTAGGGATGTTCCTTTAATGAGAGAAGTATGTTGAATCTCGTTCTTAAAGGATTCTTACTAATTATGGTCGGCTAGAGATAGCCGGAATGCCCGTTTGTGACGAGGGCGGGAGTACCATAAACGGAAATCTCAAAGCCGGTTAGGATATAATTAGTAGAAGAATACAACGCTACGGCTTGGCCCGGGTGAGAAGCTTGATGAGTGTAAGCGAGAACGCATTCACAAATCCTTGATTTTTATGAAAACCTATATTTCTAAAGCAATGACAATTTGATGAACAAAATTATGTATATGATTTTTCAATCCAGGAGAATGCTTTTAATTATATAAAGTTTTTAAAAGTATTTTACGTATATGTTTCTTTCTATTTTCAAGAAAGCCAATCTTTATCTCCCCCAATCTATTTTATAATTTTAATAAAGACAAAAATATAATTCCTAAGTGAAACCCTGTCTCTGTGGGGATCGACCCGTACTTGCACCCATTTGTGGCTATATTACAATAGCCCGTGTTTAGCTTGCGGATATTAAATAAATCGTTAGGTTTGAAGCCTACCAAGTTTTGGCGATTCGTTGCAGTGGACAACCGAGTTTACTTTTAAGTTTTTTGTCTTTACTACATTAATTTTTTTTGTTTTATTTTTATTTTAATTTTGTTTTTTTGTTTTTACTTTTCGATAAATTTTTCACGTTTTAATCTCTCTTTAAGTGTTTTTCTTATAGTGTAGTGTAAACGAGGGCTCGGACATTCTTTGACAATTTTGATTCGGAACCCGAGCAGAAGCTTTCACACGAAGAAAGATTAAGGAAACTTCAAAAGAGACTCACTAACGCAAACATATGGAAGGAGAGCCACAAACACCGGCTAAGGACTAGACATGTTCCAGAATAGAACCGAGAGCCAGAGCGGAACCAGACAGCGGGTAGAATTGGGCAGGGAACCGAGCGAGAATCGGGAATCGAGAGCGTGCTTAGGGAGCCGGATTGAAATGGTTCGAGATCACGAATCCCACCATATTGGGAACCGAGAACCGGCGGAGGCAGGAGCCCGGCGGGCAGCGAGGAGCAGGCATTTGTTCAGCCGAGAGCTAGGGAGCAGGAACCGAAATTCAATGTAAGTTAAATGTAATATTTAGCATTTATTTAACATTTATTTAGTATTTGTACTTACTGTAGTGTAGTGTTGTTTTATTTTAAGAATTCTAAAAAATATTGTTAGAATTTTTAATCTATCTTTAATAATATACTAACCAAATTTTGTCCCACTTCTCATTCTTTCCAAGAAAACATACTCCCCAAGTGAAAAAAAAAAAAAATCGAGATTAGTTAGCCTCTTTCTTGCACTTAAGAGGTTTGGATTAAAAAAAAAGTTAGATGGTGATGGAACCGAGTGGAACCGTTGGAACCGGAACCGAGGAACCGGCGGATAGAACCCAGGGAACCGGATTAATATGGTTCGAATATGGTTCCCGACTATTTGGGAACCGGGGAACCGGCGGTTCCCGGAACCGGGAGCCGGAAGCCCAGTTTGGACAATGTCTAGTTAGGACCACTACCTGAGGACTTTGTGAATCAGTACCCAGGAACTAGATCCCCTATAGATTGTGCCGAATGCCAGAGAGCGACACACTTTGAGATAAAGCGGCAACTTTTGCATATGGTTATGAATAACCAATATAGCGGCACCCGCTTTTCGAAGATCCTCATCTCCACATCGAAACATTCCTTGAATATTGTGATACCACACGTATTCAAATGTTACCCAGCGATTCGGATGTGCCTTTTTCCTTTCCCTCTTAAGGATAAAGGCGAAACTTGATGGTTTAATTCGGTCCCCCAAAATTCATTGACAACATGGGGAACAAATTCAAGAAGCATTCCTTGGTCGATTTTTCCCACCAAGCAAAGCAGCCAGTCCGCTTAAAAGATCACTAGCACGCACAAACCATTAGTGAGACTTTCCTGTACATGATGCATGGGAGCGGTTCAAGGAGCTTCTCGGGGAATGTGCCCCCACCACGGGCTCGAAAAGCTGGTTGATTGTTCCGCACCTTCTACCAACGGTCTCATATTCAAGACAAGAGAGACCATTGATCTGCATTTGCCGGGGGAGGAGCATTGATGAGCAACGAGGAGTCGATGAGGCATACGACCTTATCGAGAATATTGCATTGAACCCATTACCCGATGGTCAAATGAGAGGAGAAACAACAAGATACGCTGGCAAATATAATGTTGATGCGGTTACTCTTCTCTCTTCTAAGGTTGACATGCTTTTGAAAGAAAAAATGAAAATCTTAATGTCAATCCAGTGGAAATTTAATGTATAAATGTGCTATGTGAACTATATGGGTCTAACTCACATAGTATTATTATATTAGTTAATAATATTTTGTGCATGCGAATAAGCTGCGAGTTGCTTGACATTACTTCTAATGATCAAGTGAATTTTGTAAATTCTTTTGGACGGAGAGGGGGATGTATTCCTAGCCCATACACTCTGATCCCGAATAGAGGAATCACCCCAACTTCTCCTATAAGAATAACAATGTTCTAAACCGCCATGACCATTTACACAACCTCGAGATTCGCACCTACAGAACTTCAATAACAATGCAAGAGTACCTTCCCCCTAAATCAAAATTGGATCTTTTGATGGATTTCGTATGATAAGAAAATAAAAATTCTCAAGAAAAGGTCAATAATGAATTTAGGGAATGCTTCTAAACTTTTAAATGCTAGGTTTGATAACTTAGCGGCGCATAATAAGATCCTAGAAACTCAGCGAGGCTATCCCAACTTGAGTAGGCCACAAGGGGAGTCTTCCCGGTCAACCTCAAAGGCCAAATGAGCAAGTGAGACGTGGTAGAAAACTAGGGATGAGCAAGAAAAAGACAAATGGAATGCCCTAGAAGTATTGATTATAGTCCAATCCCTTCGATGATTGAGACTAATTCGGGACGGAATCCCTAAGAAGAGAAGACAAGGATTATGATGAATTCCTTGAAAACCTAGATGCCATTAATGTCAACATCCCATATTTCAAAAAATTTGAGGATATGCCTTTAGCCGTTAAACCCTTGAAAAAAATTAATTTTTGAAAAAGAAAGGCTAGGGAGAAAATGAAAATGTTATGTTGGCGGAGGAAGTGAGCTATTTGTCTTACAAAATAAAAATCCTCCAAAATTAAAGGATCCGAGGTACATTTACAATTCACTTGTTGTGTTGTGCGAGAATCAACATTGATACTTGTCCTTGACCTAGGAGCTAGCGTAAGTATAATGCCATTCCAACGGTTAGTGAGAGACTTGGTATAGGGGAACTCAAACCCTGACTACCGCTAACTACGCAATTGGCGGGCCTGCTCCCGTTCAATACCATGTTGGTATTATGGAAAATATGCCATGTCGGGTAGGGAATTTGATCATCCACACATCAGAGCTTTTTCCTGTGATCCCTTGATATGAGCGGAGAGATGTCATCAAATTCCCGTTATTCTAGGAAGGCCATTTCTTGCCAACTACTTGAGGCAATTATAGATGTGAAAAATGACTTCCTTTTCCTAAATGTGGGGAAAGAAAAAGATCGGAATTCGATATGCATAGATCAGATCCTCGAGGATCCCTATTTTGAGACCTACACCCCAAGTGAAGAATATGAGATGGGTGAGGAATCCACGATCAAAGGAAGGAATAGAAAATGATCAAAGTAAATATTGAACCTTTGATTTGTAATGATAATATTGATGCAATAGATATTTTTACTTGTCCCGAGGAAACTAACAATGCGGAGGAAAAATAAAAAGAACAAAGAAAGAGGTCACTTCGAGATTTTCGAAAGTGCAAAGACCATAGGTCACTTGTTCTACCAAAGAAGTCGGGATGGAAGAAGTAATGTCTACCGCATAACGATATTGATTACTTTCCAGAAAGGGATGCATTGGCAAATTGTCAATGACAAAAGGCCAACTAAATATCGCACATCTCCCTACTACCGGAAAGAGGTCGAGCTAAGGACCTAAAACAAGCATCATCGGGATGGTAACCGAAGTGGATTATTTTGTTTTATTTTATTTTATTTTCTTTTTATATTTTACTTTATTTTATTTTATTTAATTTATTATGTATTTGTATGTGTGCTAACTTTGTTTTATAGGTATACAAAAAAATAAGAGAAAAAGAAAAAAAGTGGTGAACATTGGTTAGCACGGCCGTGCGAGCGGACATAAGGAGCGGCCGGTGCGGTTCATATCGAGATCGGGAAGAGAGTTGACTCGGCGGTAGAAGGGAGCGGCCATGCAAGTCCGCTTTACACGGTCGTGCATATCGCACAGGGAGTTGCATCGTTCCGATCAAAAGAGCATGCCTCTCTCTCCTCCTCCCTCATTCACTTCATCTTTAGCTTCAATTTCTCCTCTCTATACCTCGCCCCACCCACATTAAATACATACTTCTCCCACCATTTTAACCCACAAATTCATCCTCCAATCCTCCAAAATCCCTTAGTGAAAACACCTCTCCCACCATCAAAAATCATCCCAGAAAACCCTCTCTTAAAACCCCAAATCCGAAAATCCCAAAATTATCACCCATTTCAAAGATTTGAAGGGATTACTCAATTAAGGTGCAAGGAGGAAGCTTTTGAACATTTTTGTGGCTAGGCAACATAAGGATTTCCAAGTTCATTTTCATCGAGTCTCTTCGGGTAAAAATTCTCTCACTTCTCATCTTTCAATTATCTTGGGTTTTGGATATAATGTCTACCAAAGGGAAAGGGAAGGGTATGCCGAGAGGGTAACAAAAAGGATCTAGAAAGGAGCAAGCCTCTTCCTCCACAGCTTTAATCCAACCCTCAATACCTTGGGGATTGATTTTAGAAGCCCGAGGGAAACGGCACGTTTTATTGCCTTAAGTTCTAAAAGGATTAGGCCAATCCAATTTTCTGATAGACCTGCCCTAAGATCATTAGGAATTTATGGGGATGCTTTAACTCTTCATATGGGGTTAAGATCTGAGGGAATTCTCCAGAAGCATAAAAAACCTATGAAGTTCTTACTCTAGAATATTTTAGCACAATAAAGATGAAGATTGTGGAAGATACTTGTAGGTTAACGAGAAGAACTTTTAATCAGTTCCATATTGACTTTCGCTTAGCGGAAGAGAGCTTCATTTAACCGGGGCTGAAATTAGTAGAATTCTGGGGCAACCTTTCCAAACCGAATCTTTTCCCGACTTGCCCGTTGAATATAATGAGAATGTCTTTTGGAACCAAATAACCGGCCTTCCATCTTACAAATCCCGAAGTGCCAAAGCCTCCTCTATTATTCACCCAACCCTCCGCCTCATGCATAGGATATACGCTTGTACCATCTTTGCTAGGGAGGATAAGGGAACGATAAATAGAAAGGAATTGCTTTTGTTGTGGTGTTTTGTTTGGGAACGTAGGAGGATGAATGTTTGCAACTTCCTCTTTAAGTTGATTGGTGACATTGTTTCTCCAACCTTCAACGGAGAAATTCATATTGGAGGAATTATTACTTTGTTTGCCAAACATTTTCATTTTGTGATTTCGGATGATTGGGTTGAGGTGAGAGGGTCATCGAAATTGGATATTCCAACTCTTCGGACTATGCAATTGATTTCGAAGAGGGGAAATAATGAGTACAACTGGTTAGTAGGGGCAGGAAAAACGCCCTACATTGTACTCCCAAACAACAATCTTCCCACCGTCCGAATAAGAGAGCCCGAGACTTGGATATTTCCAAATGCTATCCAAGGAGAAGCCCAAGAAGAAGAAGAAGAAGAAGATGTGCAAGCCCCAATGCCACCCGACTTCTACCAAATGTTTGATCAATTGTTTGTCCAACAAGGCTAATTGCTTGAGCAAAACGCTCAAATTCTTTAACAACTCGGCCAAATGGATGGTCGTATTCAACATGTCCAAGGAAGAATTGACGAAGTTTACAATTATGGGACAAGCCATTGGGACAAATTTCCACCACCACCACCATTTTAGTAAGTTTCTCTTTACCCTCCCGGGATTGACATTGTTCCTTGAAACATTGAGGACAATGTTCATTTCAAGTGTGGGTGGGGTATATCTATCTTTATTTTACTTGTTTTCTAGTCTATATTTACTTGCTTTCTAGTATAATTTTTCTTTTTAACTTAGTTGCATTTTCATTTTATGCATGTATATTATATATATAAAAAAAAAATTCCTATGATGATCCATATCATTATTTCTTATGCTTGCTATTTGCCCAAGAATAATGTCTTTGTCTTTCCTCTCATATTTTCTATAAACTTAGAAATTAATAAGAAGAAAAATATAGGGATATTTTTAGGAAATAAATTAAAAGTCTCATAAGTTAGTATAGCAAAATATAGGGTTTTATCAAGAAAAAGCATTTGATTAGAAGGAATCTTTATTGATTATCTTTAAACACTTGGTTATTCTTAAGAAAAAAAATTTCTTTTAAATTGTACATTTTAAATTTTATTAAATGTTTATTCCCTTATTAGAAGCATCCACTTTGTTTTTGCATCCCTTGAATCACACATCTTCATCAAAATCCCATCTTTCCATTTCCACTAATCAAATCAAGGTTAGGCATTTTTTTTATCTTATTTCTAAAAAGAGTGACTTAGTCACCAAACCTTAAAAGCAAAAAGAAATCTATTACTTCCAAATTAACTCGGGGCATGGCGTTCGCTGCGACGATGCTTTCTAGCCAAATGGAAGTAATATCCAAAGTATTCTTGATCTAAGTATTAGGAACATGGGGTTCACAGCCACAATGTCTCCTACTTGAAAGGATCAAAAATAACTAAGGTCTTTTGCAAAAGTATAACACGTGCAAAAATAAGATAAAATTGTTGAAACCTTGATGAGATTTTTCCACTATCATCGTTCATTTTTCGCCCTTGTGATTCAAAAATGCAATACAATTCTATGGAAACTTCTAGTTTGTGAATAAGTATTTATACTTTCCTTTGTACATTTTAAAGTAATAAATTCATTTTCTCAAAAATCACTCTAAAGAGTGAAAGCTTCTCTTTTACCAAGTGATTGATCTAAGATTTATCCTTCTAGCATGCTTTACTTGATCAAATTCTATATATGCTATATTAAGTTATTGTCTTAAAAATTATTTCTTTAAAATATCCCCTAAATGCTTCTTTCTAATAATTTTTAAAGGTATACAAAATATGACTAGAAAGATGAAGGCAATATCCAAAAGGCAATTAAGGGCTTGCTACTATATTTCTGAGGGATCAATCATTCTTGTTTTTTTCTTTTCTTTTCTCTCCCTCTCTATGTTTTCATCCTAAACTTGCTTGGGGACAAGCAAGAGTTAAGTGTGGGGGAGTTTGATAAGTGACTATTATATAGTCATTTATCCTACTTTTTATATACTTTTACTTGGTTAAATTATCATTTTCATCTCATTTTAAGTCTATTTTAGTTCCCTTTTTATATTTATTAGATTTTACGCCTTTTGGTATACTCTGTGCATATTAGACAAGTTTTTGGGATCTATTGTAAACCTAAAAGGATGCTTGGACATCTTGGTGCAAAAGCATGGAGGAGCAACAAACAAATCAAGCACACAAAGCCAAATCCAGGTGGAGCGGCCGTGTAGCAAATAGTGGAGCGGCCGTGCACAAGGCCATTTTCAGGCCATTTTTGGCCCCAAAACATGGAGTGGTCGTGTCTTGGAAATTGACTTGGCCGTGTTGACCTTCAGAGCGGCCGTGTAGCATGCATTGGAGCGGCCGTGAAAGTTGTACAAATTCAAAATCAAATCTGGCGCCAAGGGGGCACGGCCGTGCAAATCCCTTGACACGGCCGTGCAAAGTCGTGGATCGGCATTACAAAGGCACCTATTGAAGACACCTTCTTGAAGAGTTTCCTCCCTATTATAAATAGACCCCTTGTAATCAGTCTTACATACCGAATTTATATAGAATATTCATCAGAGATTGTTAGAAATTAGATACAAATACTTATGACATTGATTTCCAAAGATCCTTTGAAGATTCAAGTCTACATTTGTTCTTGAAGTTACTTTGGAAAAGAAGCAATAAAGTGAAGCATTATTTCCAGCCATTATCTCTCTTAAGTTTCTCTTACTCTATTCTTATTATTATTATTGCTTACTTATCTTACATGGCTAGTGAGCAATCCCCCTTGTTCTTGGAATTGGAAACTCAAAAGCATAATTGTTCATCATCTTAAAATATGAAATTCTTGTCTTCTATCTTCATCTAAATAATTTCTTTATATCAATCTCTAAATGACTTAAATTTTGGAGACGTTCAACTTGTATGATTCAGTCGATCGAGAGAAGTACCTAGCGGAGAATCTCGATTGACGGAACCATATAAAGAAACAGGGTTCAATTGATCACGAAAGTAGTTCAACGGCCTAGGGATGTTCCTTTAATGGAAAGTATGTTGACACTCGTTCTTAAAGGATTCTTACTAATTATGGTCAGCTAGAGATAAGCTGGAATGCCCGTTTGTGACAGGGCGGGAGTACCACAAACGGAAATCTCAAACAGTTAGGACATAATTAGTGAAGAATACAACGCTACTGGCTTGATCGTGAGCAGTATTGTAAGCCGAATGTACCATCCTTGATTTTTATGAAAACCTATATTTCTAAGACAAAGACAATTTGATGAACAAATTATGTATATGATTTCCAATTCCGAGAATGCTTCGTTATATAAAGTTTTTAAAAGTATTTTCTGTATATGTTTCTTTCTATTTCCAAAAACCAATCTTTATCTCCCCCAATCTCTTTTATAATTTTAATAAAGACAAAAAATAATTCCTAAGTAAACCCTGTCTCTGTGGGATCGACCCGCACTTGCACCCGCTGTATTACAATAGCCCGTGCGCTTGCGGATATTAAATAAACCGTTAGGTTTGAAGCCTACCAATTACCTTCATTTATTTTTGGTAAATAAGCAAGTAGTTTGATCAAAAAAATAAATAATAATGGAACATGCATTAAATAATAAAATTCGAGCTAGTCAAAATTTATATCTACATGCACCGTTATTAAATTAACTGCACTGTTGCACGAGCCCGGGGCGAATGTGGTGTCGACAGTGAATGATTTAATCACGGGTGGAGGTACTTTGGTCAAGGATTGAATAGGAAGCCATTTGGAATTGTTTCAGGGACAATTGAAGTAGCTGGCTGCAGGGTTGACCGAGTCAACCTGTAAAACGGGCCGGCCGGCCCATGACTCAGTTTCAGAATGTTTTAAATTGCAGTCCAGTTTCTGCAATTTGTAAACTTTACGCTTGTTTCTGAAGCAGAAGCTGATTTATCTCTTAAATTCCTTGGAGTTTCCTTCGTTTCTCATGGCTTTGTTTCCAAGATTGTCGTCTCAGACACAAGAACAATTTTTGGAGAGTTTCCAGACGTGGGTACGACACCACACGAGGCAAACCAAGGGGTTTTTTGAAGGTTGTTATAGGATGAAGGCGGTTTGGGCTTTGACGGAGCTCATGCCGGATTGGGATCTCTTGAGAGCCGCGTCTCGTTTCTGGGACGAAAGGAGAAACGTGTACAGTTTCTCGTACAACGAGATTATGCCCACACTCAAGGATTTTCGGGCTATCCTTGGAGGACCTGAGGTGGAGCAGATTGTCCTTCCTTTGATGGGCGGCCTGACCACCGTTGAGAAGTTAATGTCCCTGCTTGGCATTTCAGCTGAGGAAGCATGTGGGATGCTAATACCAAATATGGACTACGTCGACATTTCGGGGTTGCCCGATAGATTTGCCGGTGACGATGGAAGCGTTTCCGCGTGGGATGCTTTTGCTCTGTGTGCAATTGCCACTTTGTTCACATTCACATCTTTGGGGGTGTGCCATCACATTGTACTGGACCTGGTGAGGGAGTGTCGGAGCGGGGGAGACATCGTGCCTTTGATCCTGGGCGAGACATTCCTTGGCATAGGTCGGATGGCGACCAGTAGCCGATACATGTGGGGAGGGAGTCCCGCTATGCTTACTATGTGGTTGAGGGAGCGGTTGCAAATGATGCCCAAGTTACTAGCGACAAGTGATCCCTGGTCCTTTTCTCGACGACCCTTGGTGATAGGAGGCAATCAGGTTGAATTGGAGCTTTGGATGGCCAATCTACGCACACATCACCTGCGATGGTGGGTTCCTCATTGGAAGTTACAGACTTGTCGAACCGTTCAGGATGGTCTTCTCATTGTCAGAGTTCCGGGGGTGTCCCAGACTTCTTTCTACATTCCATCCTTGGTGCTGCGACAGTTCGAGATGGAGCAGGTGCCATTGACGGGCTTTAGTAATGCTGGTACCTTTGAGGTGGGATCGCTCCTCATGGAAGATCCTTCGATGCCATTCTTTGCTCACGCGGTTGTGGCAATATACGTCCTTTCTGCCCAGGGTTCTCTTTCACCGGAGAGGGGCACTGTTCGTCCACTCGAGATTTGAACTGGTATGAAGAGTGTAGAGGGGAGACATAAAGGGCTATTTTGTGGAGATGAAGTGAGCTATTGGGCCTTGATTACCGTGACAGCTCGACTTTGAGGAGGGCCGAAGCGGCTGCTAACCCTCAAGATTATCTGGGATGACATGGCTGATTATAGAGGCCAATGCTAGTCGGATGGCCGATCAGAGCATGGATATGACGACTGAAGAGAGGCGGCTGGTGACGAGCTAGGGAAAGGGCTGCGTTGGCGGCCCGGATGTTTGGCGTAGGTGTCGGGAAGGGTCCCAGAACCAGGTAGAAGGACTACGGGGATATTCCCTGTGAAGGTAAAGAATATCTGCCGTGGAAAAGGGAAGGGGAAGAAAGACGAAGGATCGAGTACCAGGGACTAGGTTGAGCTTGCTGTCTGGAATATCCACCCACTGTCATTACAGACACATTGAATTGATTAAGTGTTTTATTGTTGTTTTGCTAGCGTGTAGCGAGTCCAAGTTGACCGCCATGCTTGAACTCATCAAAGATTGTTTTAACCGTAATGAATTTGTAGGTTAAATTTAAGAGTTTTTCGAAACACAAGAGATTGGTGTTTTATTTGAAATTTTATTTGTTTTTGAGACCGAACCAATGATGGCTGCCTACGTTCCCCTTTTACAATTGGACTAAGGGGCTCAGATCACCGTAGTTCGACATTTTAGGTGAAAAAAGACAAAAGACAAAAGAAGTGCGACCCTGTTTTTTATCTAGATCATTTTCGGGAATGTATCCAGTTGGGTATTACTCTTTTAGCACTTTAATTTTACTGAGGGCTGGTGTATGGAGAAGGAGAGTTGACTCGTGCTCTTCCTCAAACAAAGTATCTGCGGAGTTTGCTTCCGTTCACGGGGTTAACGAAAGGGTTTCCATCCAAATCTGCTAACTTCATGGCTCCTCCGGAGAAGATTCTTTGTATCACGAACGGGCTATCTAGGTGGGCTCCCACTTTTCGATGGGATTGGTTTGTGTAGGAGGCTTTTCCTTAAGCACCTAGTTGCCTTCTCTGATGTCTCGGATCTTGACTTTCTTATCAAATGCTCGGGCCATTCTGCTTTGGTAGGCACGAGTATGCTCTATGGCTTCCAATCTGTGCTCGTCGAGTAGAGCTAGTTCGTCGTGACAGCTTTGGATCCATTCAACTTCATTGATTTAGTTTTCCAAGAGGACTCAGAGGGATGGAATTTCTAATTCAATTGGTAACATCGCTCCCATTCCGTATATGAGTGCGAAAGGAGACTCCCCTGTGGCGGTTCTGACTGATGTTCTGTATCCCCAGAGAGCTAGATGTAGCTTTTCGGGCTAATCCTGACCTCTGACGGCCATTTTTCTGATTATTCTTGCGAGAGTCTTGTTTGCTGCCTCTACTGCACTATTGGTCTATGATCTGTAGAGAGAAGACTTGTGGCATGTAACTCTGAACTCGATCAACAGTTGGTCACAATCTCCTTCGAAGTGGGTCCCATTGTCGGATATGATCTCATTGGGCACCCCGTATCTGCACATGATGTTCTCTTTGATGAACTCGGCCACCTTTTTAGAATTCAGTACTTTACATGATCTGGCTTCTACCCATTTGGTGAAGTAGTCGACTGCGGCTAATATGAACTCGTGACCATTGCTCCCTGGCAGAGTGATTTTGCCGATGACGTCGATTCCCCATGTGGCGAAAGGCCATGGTGTAGTCATGCAGTAGAGCTCGTGAGGAGGGATGTGATTGAGATTGGAGAACCGTTGACATTTGTCGCAGCCTTCGACGAACTACGGATGCGATCCGTTTACATTGATACCCAATAGTAACCCATACGAAGGATGATCTGTGTCAATGCTCTGGCGTTCATGTGCAGACCGCAGGTTTCGTTGTGAACTTCGTTCATTAGCTCGCTGGCTTTTTCTTTATTTACACACCGGAGGAGTGGTCCTTGGTGGCACTTCTTGTACAACATACCCCCCAGAATGACAAAATGGGATGCCAGGCATTTTAGGGCCATCATGTTTTTGGCTTTGATCCCTTCTTTGTATTTTCCATCTTCATTTGTGAAGGAAGCTTCTCCGTTTGGGAGGTACTGGTAGATTTGATTGTACTAGGGCTCGTCGATTGGTTCATTTTCAACTTCAATGTCACATCAATAGGCGGGTGTTTCCCGTTTGCCTATTCTGAGGGGTTTTACTGATTTTCCTTCGGGAATTTCGACAAGAGATGCTAGGGTAGCCAGGGCATCTGCGAAGCAGTTCCTATCTCTTGGCAAATAGTGGAAAGAGATGTCCTTGAACTGAGCAATGAGCTCCTCCATGTACATTTGGTACTTCTAGAGGCCAGAATCTATTGTCTTCCATTTGTTGGATACTTGATTGATGATCAATGCTGAGTCTCTGTATACTTCCAGTTCTGAAATGTTGCGTTCAAGAGCGGCTTCTAGGCCGGCTGTGCAAGCTTCATATTCTGTTGCATTGTTGGTTGCTTCAAAATTCAGTTTGATGGCTATGGGAGTGTGCTCGTCTTTAGGATCGACCAGGAGCATTCCAATACCATTTCCCTTCTTGTTGGCGGCCCCATCGAAGAAGAGTTGCCAGCGGTTTGCGCTGTTGAGTGAGAAAATCCCATCATCCGGAAACTGCGGATCAGGACCCTTGAGTTCACTGCTTGGGAAGTCTGCCAGTTGATCTGTCATTACTCTGCCCTTTGTTGATTTTCTGACCATGTATTTGATGTCGAATTTGGCCAGGAAGAATGACCACTTGGCTAATCTCATTGAGAGAGATGGCTTATCGAAGAGATATCTGACGGGGTCCATCTTGGAGACCAGGAGCACTGAATGTGACGGCATGTAGTATTTCAGTTTTGCGACTACCCATACCAAGGCAGTACAAGTTTTCTCTAATGCTAAGTAGCTGAGTTCACTTCCTTGAAGCTTTCGGCTTACAAAGTAGATTGCATGCTCAACTCTGGATTCTTTCTGTTCTTGCGTCAGCATAGCCCCAATTGACGTGTCTGTCACTATCAGGTACAGGAGGAGTGGCTTATCTTTATGTGGCGGGCACAGGATTGGGGGAGTCACCAAGTATGTCTTTATTTTCTCGAAGGCTGTCTGGCATTTGGAGTCCCATTTGATGTCAGCATTTTTCTTCATTAGTTTGAACATTGGCTCGCAAAGAGATGTCAACTGGCTGATGAAGCGGCTGATGTACTGAAGTCTTCCCATGAAAATTTTCACTTCTGTCAGTGTCTGCGGTGGCTTCATGTCGATGATGGCCTTGATTTTCTTGGGATCAGCTTCGATACCTCTTTCTGTAACCATGTACCCCAACACTTTTCCTCGCTTGATGCCGAAGGTGCACTTTGCAGGGTTCAATCTCATGGAGTGCTTTCTGAGTCGGTTGAAGAACTTTCTCTAATCTGTCATGTGTTGCATGTCTGATCCTCTGGAATGGATGATCATGTCGTCGACATACACTTTAATTTCTTTGTGAATCATGTCATGGAAGAGAGCTGTTGCAGCCCGCTAATAGGTAGCCCCAGCGTTCTTTAAACTGAACGGCATGACCGTATAACAGTATGTCCCCCACGGGGTGGTGAAGGCAGTCTTGGCTTGATCTTCCTCGGACATCTTGATCTGATTGTACCCAGCGAAACCATCCACGAAGGATTTCACTTCAAAATTTGTCGTTGTGTCGACCAGCATGTCGATGTTGGGTTGTGGGAAATCGTCTTTAGGGTTGGCCTTGTTGAGATCTCGGAAATCCACACAGCATCTGACCTTTCCATTGGCCTTGGTGACCGTCACAATGTTGGAGAGCCATGTCCGGTACTCAATTACATTGATGAAGCCAACGCGGAGCATCTTCTCAATTTCTTCTTTTACTTGTAGGGACCATTCGGGCTTGATCTTGGCGGTTTACTGTTGACAGGCTTGGATTCTGGATCTGCTAGAGAGGATTTATGCTCCATGATTGAGGGGTCGAGTCCTGGCATGTCTTGAGTACGACCGGGCGAACACGTCAACATATTCTTTGAGGAGATTTATCGGGGCTTCTTTTACTTGGCGAAGCTGCCTTTCTGTTTCTTTAGGCTCTTGCACTGACCCCAGTTTCACTTTAGTCATAACCTCTTCGGCAGCTTAGGCCCGATTGTCCTCTTGGTCTACTACACGTTTGAGAACTTTTTTAATGTATTGTTTGTTTAGTGTGTCTCGGCTTTCTTTATCAAGTGAGTCATTATTAACGTCTTTTAAGTTGTTTGTTAACTTATCAGCTGTTAAAGTGGCAATGAGAGGATAATTCGAAAGGTCAAACTTTTCATTTAATACGAACGGGAATACATTGTTGGCTACATTATCATAATCTTAGCGTGAGGCCGTCGGATGACTCGGAAGGGCTGGACTTTGACAATGGCCCGACTCAGAAGGTTTGAGACTAGGTTTAGGAGATGTGGGTGCGAGCCCGGTTGTCTTCCATTTCTGCAGCTTGCCCTTGGTCGGTGAAAGTCACCCGATTTTTCAGGTATCTTGGATGTTTGGTGAGGGTTCGGGGTCGAGAGGCTTGGGCTTGTCCCCGACTATGGCGATCATGCTTTGTTTTCGGTGTCCCAGGTCAATCGGGTTTGGCACCTCCATGACTTCTTCAAAAAGAGATTCTGTAAGCGGGCCCACCGAGAGCATCTTCTATGAATTCTTATTCCTTCTGCTTTGGAGTTACTGTCTCGAATGTGGCCTCGACGGCTGGCGAATAGTCTATTTCCCATGAAGAGTGCCTCGAGCTCTTTTATGTTTGGGATCCCTTTAAATGTGTACTCATCTTTGAACCGTGGTAGCGGTTGGTCCAGTAGAGTAGTGATGTCAAGGAATGCTCCCTTTATCGGATTAGCTTTGAGTCCCCTGAAAAGCTTGAGGTCCTGTGCCAGCTTTTCCATCCTTTTAGTAATCTCTGCGCTAACTTTTCCTGCTTCTTTCTCATCTTCATCAGTTCCACTTTCGGTCCCCGGTTCCTGTCGATTCATTGTCGCGCCGGGTTCCCTCGATTCTGTACGGTTCCCCAGTTCTGTCGGTTCAGTGCTACGGTTCCCTCGATTCTTTGTTGGTTCCTTTGATGAAGTAATGAGGTCGAACTGTAGGGTCGGAGGTTGGGTGTGCCGTTGAAGGTTCCCCTTTTGCCGCTGCCTTGGTCTTTGGAGCCTCTTGTTCTCTCGAGATCAGGTGGTGTTGGCACATAACCGAGCCTCGGACTGTAGTGTGGTCCTTGACTTTGATGACTTGGTGTTGGCCTTGTAACCCTCTTGAACCCGATCCCGGATGAACTTCATGAGTTTCATCATCTTTCATGGCAGGAGGGATTTTGTCCCGAGAATAGTGGAAGGTCTCAAAGGTGAGTACACCAATCTTCGCGACCCTTTAAAAGTGCTTTTTAATGTAATAAAATGGCACTAGGGGCATTTTGGTAAATTCGATCAATTCCAAGTGTTCCGGAAATTTATCTTAAAGTTCTCATGAAGGAAGTACTTGTGAATGATTTTTCCACATAAAAGGACCTATCGTAGGAATTATCAAATTTGGACCTATTGGGAATTATCACGAAGGTTCCAGAATGGGTAATGCCAAAAACGGTTACATGGCTTGATAGGTCGTGCGGCACAATTGACCATGGAAAAGCAAAGTGAAGGCCGTGCGACACAAGTGACCTCCTCCATGCGGCCTATAAATTGGACCCTCCCCTCTCATATCGGGATCCTTTTTCCAATACCCTAAAGTTACTCGCCCAATTGACAGAAAATCCTCTCTCTCCTCAAACCACACCAAACCTCTCCAATTCCATCCTTTCCTCACCCAAATCATACACCCACCTTCATACAACCCACATCCCTTTGAAGATGAAAGAGAAACAGCAATTGGTGTTCATTTGCACCTCCCTAGCGAGCCATGAATTGAAGGCTTCCACACCTAACTTGGTGTAGAAGTAGAGGACTGACAATTAGCAATTTCTCTACCTTCCTCTCTCATTTTACTTGTTCATTTGTAATTGTTCTTCCTCTACTTGATAATCAAGCTTCATCTATTTAGATTATCAAGTGGCAACAACTATTATATCTCCTGCTTAATTGGTTTTTTTGGTTTAATTGCATATTGGTATTGTGATTGTATCTCACTTGGTTGCTTGGTGCTCGTGGAGTATGGATCTCCCATATCCATGCTCCCTTGGGTTAGTTGCTTATTTGTGTTAATCCAAGTTGATTTGGTGTGCCTAATAGATCGAAATTGATCCCGTTAGTTCTACGGTTTGAAATTGTAAGATTCCTGCAGATGGTCTACTTATGTCACGCAAGTGACTCATCGAGTCGTGTCCTGCGACACAAGTGACCCTCTGCGGGGATCATCTTTCGGTTGTAAATTTGTTCCTCCCTTTTCCCCTTTTTTGTTTGTCACTCAGAATTAGGGTATGGATCTTCCATATCCACATTCATTTTGAAGTGACTAGATAGATCTACTTCTCTTTTGTTCAATAATGTAAAACCTCGCAAAGTGATGCAGTGTCACACGACACAAGTGACTTCTCGGAGTCTGTGTCACGCGACACAACAGGCCTCTGCAGTAGGTTCATTTTAGTTGTAAATTTTGTTAATCCTTTTTGTAATATGGGATGTGGCCTCCCATTGTCAATGGCTTACAAGTTGTTTCTTCCTCCCTTTGAGCAATAAAACAAAGTACTCCTTTGCATTCCGTATATATCTTGTCTCATACACTAGCACACATTTTTGAATGAATTAAATGTTGAACGTTAGAAAGACTCGTCTACGGACGAGGCGTGTTGGGTGAACTCTCGATTCTTCCCAACACGTAACTTTACCCCCGGACCCAAAAATCTCTTTCAAAAGGTTTTCAATGTTTCCTCTTAAAAACGGCGTGGCGACTCCTTTTATTTTTTAAATTTTCGGCGAGCGCACATTCAGTCCACGCTGCATATTTGGATCTTGGAGGTCTCCAAGGTGAATCCATTAGTGCCATATCGTCATCATGCTTGATCTCTAACTGCTTGGAATGCCATTGGTCTTTGGTCCCCTCGGTGGTAATGACGCCGTCGTAGAGCTATTGTCGGCTCGTTGCCTTGCGTGAACTTGATACATTGGTGAAGGGTGGATGCCACGCCGTTCATTTGATGCAGCGGGGCCATCCAGGAATGGTACCTGTGAAAGTGATGGGAATGTCCAACACTTGGAATTCGGTGGGGATCATCCGCTTACCGAACAGGATGTTTAGACTAGCAACCCCGGAAGCCGTGCGGAAAGTAGAATTATAGGCCTTGACGGTGTGGGTGAAGGCTTCGGTGCTTGGGCTTGATGTCAAGTAGGTCCATCATCTTGGCGGGTAAGGCATTCATTCGAAACTTTGCATCTGCAATACACGGGAAAGGCGACGCTCGTCTAAGCGGGTATGTGATATAGAGCGGCTCATTTGATCGGCCCCAAATTTTGGTAGGTCCAAATCTATGAAGGTGATGATGTTTCCATAGTGGATATTGTTGATCATCTGAATCACTTCCTCTCGGGGTTGCGTCACTGGGGACCATGGTGCGGAGCCAAACTTTCCTCTAGCTTGAGCTTGTGAGGGTATGAAGATGTGAGCTGGGACCACAAGGAAATGTTTGCTGGAGTGTTGAGTTGAGTGAGGATCGGGTCCTCCTTCACGGAGCTTTTTCTTCGCGGGAGGCGGGTGCGGTTACGGCTCGCCCGGCTTTTGGTGGCCTTTGGTGGTAGCACATGAATTTGACCCGATCGGGTTAGAACATTGACGTCGGGCTTGGTCCCTTTTGAATAGGTTGCTTTAGGCGAGCCATAGTCGAGGAGGAGGATTTTTTCGAAGCACGGGGCCGTATGTCCTCCCTCAATTCGACTGTAGATGTATTCCGGGGCCTTGGCGGCTTTTCGGATTCTGTCCCAAGACACTGGTTTAGGTGCCTCCGCAAGGGAGAATCTATGGTTCTCCAAAGTTGTTCGAACGTCGGTGCGCGGCGGTGGTTGTCGAGGACTGAAGCCATATTGGTGACCCTCGGGGAGGTTAGAGTTCTTTGGCTCGAGCGAAAGGTCTCTTTGATTTCTTCACGGTATCTTTGCGCTTCTTTCCTTCTTCTGCGGCGAGGCTCGACTGGCATTCTAGAGTTGGGACAAGCGTAGTCATGGTTTGTTAATTTTCCTCCACTTTTGGCCCAGATTAGCTCTCTTGCGGTAGAGCCTTCGTCGAACTAGCGCTTGCATTTTTCCCATGTGAGAATAGCTAGCGCTTCCTTGAGCTTGTATACGCGAGGCTAGATAAACTTCCATCGAGGAGAGCATTCTCTGTGCTTTGCGAGTAGCGGGTATGTCGGAAGGCGAGTATACGGCTTCCCGGACGTCTGCCCAGTGTGGCTCGGTTTTTGCCCAGTTGGTCGTTTTACGCAACGAACGAAATCTTGATACGCGAGAATCTCCCTGAGCAGTTGTTGGAGATGTATTTCGATCTTTCTCTTCTTTTTGAATAAACCTTCCTCTTTCAGTTGGCCTTTCAATTTAAGAACGGGCATGATCCGCTCCCATCCTCCCAGGACCCTTGGGATTTCGGTTTTGTTGACTTTGCGACCGGCTTGGAAGAGAATAGTTTCATCATCTTCGTCATCGCTTTCACAGAGGACTTGCTTCTCTCGGGGAGTTAAGCGCTTGTATTCCTCATGCTGTTTGGCTAGGTATTCCTTGTGCTTGTGACGCTTTAAGGGCTCGGTCCCTGTGAGTCTTCTGAGCTTTGTTTTCATCCCAGAGGTGATTTTCTTTTGCAGCCAGTTCCAGGAGGGCTTTCCTTGCGAGAGCTAAACAGTCTCCGTAGGTGTGCGCTATCTGACTGGTGTCTAGAACTGTAATCATATCCAAATCTCCGAATGGCGGAAATACTTGGATTATATTGACGAAGGAAGTCGTGCTGGGACATTCCATGCGGCCTTCCTTGATCTCGGTCACCAAGAAGTTTACCCATATCTGCTTGATCAAACTTACGGGGTTGTTGAACTCTACGAGGCTGATGGTCTCGTGATCTCGTTCGAGAGCCAAGTCTATCAGATCTAGCAGCTTGCTGGCGGGATATCTGAATCCGTGGTCGTGATGGATGGGAGCAGGTTCGAACTTGAGCTTATTGATGCTGAGGTGATCATTCCTTTCTTCGGAAGCTTGATCTGTCTCGCTGGGAGGACTTTTGCAGATGTTCTCAGGGTAGCTGCTGGAGGCATTCCCGAGGATGATATGACATGTAGCAAGGTGAGGAGTTCTGTCTCCTGCGTCGGTGCCTTCGGCCTTGACGACACTCTTGGCTGTGAGTTTGACTGACGACACGGGCCTGTTGTCACTGGGGAGAATAACTTGAAGTGATGACGAGCCTTGAGCTCTCTTGGCCAGGGCTTCGTTTACCATGATCAGGCAATCGTCGAGGGTAACTTTGGCATTGCAGAATATGACAATAAGGATCGGATCCTTGGCATCTTCGGGATATCTGGAGAAAATGATGTTGACGAAGTCATCGTCGGTTACGTGATCAGAAGGGTTCTTTATCGTGTCAACCAGTTGTTTCCACTCACCGGATAACTATCTGTACTGGACATTGAGTTTGACAATTTCCATGGTATTGGAGCCCTCATCGTAGGTGACCTCGTCGGAACTGGTGCCATCCTCGAAACTGAGCATGTGTATGTAAGGGTCCTCCTGTGGATCTGCCGCTTCTTCCACTCCGTAGAGTCCTGATTCGTCGCCGTCTGATGGCTCAACCCAGATTAAAGGACGTCTCACGCCCTGTCGCGAAGCTGGTGCTGCTAGAAAGACCTTATGCCCTTCATTTGAGAAAAGGGGTTCAGTGGGCAATTCTGCGTGTAAGACATCCCTAACGACTGCCATACATTCATCACGAGTGTGCCGGTGCCTGTTGACCTTTATCGTGAAGATTTCTTCGCTTGGTGGGGCCAGAGAGTTTGCTCGAAGGATGCTGACAAATCTTCGATCAGAGATAGGGGGTTTGTGTGCCTGTATCATTGCGATGCTCAGGGTTTCTTTCCAGTCCGTATCCAAGTTTCGGAAACGGCAGTTGAACTTGATGAACCTGACTGCTTCGGGATCTTCCTGCTTGAGGACGTTGACATAGTTAGCACCTCCGAACTCTGAGGGATTCTGATGAGATTTGCCCTGGTTGTCCTTTGGTCGGCTTGCATAAGGTAGCCCCGGTGCCTGGCTGCGGGCACGCTTAATTGGCATTTTGGCTTCATTAACTATGTGAAAACTGTCCCCTCTGATGACCTCGAGATCTCCTTGTCGATTTATGAACTTGACACACTAATGGAGAGTGGAGGCGATGGCCTTCATATGGTGTAGCCATGGGCGTCCCAACAGAGCTGTAAATTCGGACGGAATGTCCATCACGTGGAACTTCACTAGCACCATTTGGGTTTCGAACCAGAGCTCCAGAGTCACCGTCCCTAGGATGGGACGAGACGTGCTATCGTAGGCTTTGATAGTTCGGGCAGATGGGATCATGTGGCCTTCATCAATGCGTAGAGCTCGCATCATGCTGAGGGGAAGGACGTTGACTGCTGACCATTGTCTACCAGTCCCCAGGGAGGGAGACAGTGTTGAGCCAGATAGTGATGTACAAAGCTTCGTTGTGCCCAGAGGCCCCATTCGGTAGGTCTTCATCACAGAAGGTGAGCATGCTGCCATACAGTCTGGAATCGTAGATCTGATCTCTTTCCAAAGAGGGAGAATCATCGAGCTATCCATTTCCTGTCTTTCTCTTGAGAGGCAAAGCTTTTGGTGGTGCCTCGGGATTGTGTCGAGGTAGCTTGTGGCGGTGGCCGCCCTTGGTCAACACATTGATTGAGTGCGAGTGACAAGTTGACTTTGACTTTCCTCTGCCGGCCTGTGCTCTGAAGTTGGACAGGTTTAATCTTGGCTGATCCTGCGGGGGATTAGGCTTCTGGTTGGCAGTAAGGTTGCCAAGGTTTGAGGTATTTCGGTGTCCTGAAGTCTGAGCTTTGATGTCAGCAGGATGTTTCGGCTTTCCCACCCCTATCTGCTCTGAAGCTGTGCTGCTTGAAGGGAGAGAGGACTTACTGGAGTAGAGTACATAGTAATCAAACTTCCCGGATGGCTCTCCGAGTGTACCCACGCTGGTGTCTCCAGCTTCATATCTCTCTTTCAATTTTTGCTAAGAAGATTGTTTCTTCTGCTTTCTGGGGGAATCGCCCCTGATTAGGTCCTGGAACTCGTACTCAAGGCATTCGGAGCAGTACAAACATCGTAACAGATGTGAATGTCTGATGAAGACCTGGCTGGAAGAGGCGGAGAGACTGGCTCTGCGGCAATCTTCTTTGGTACCCACTCGATGGAGTTTATAGTGTTGTTGTTCGGAAAAGGGTTTCCGACTGTATTAGGTCCACGGGGACGCTCCAACTTTCCCTCCTCTATCAGGTTCTGGATCTCATATCGTAACCCCAGGCAGCTGTTAGTTGTGTGCCCGTGGTATTGGTGGAAGGCACAGTATTTGCTCTTGTCGGCATTGACTACGGGATTCCTGGGTTTGTAGTTTTCAACGGGCTTGAGGAGGCCTTCTTTGATCAAACCTTCCAGCATCTACTCAGAGGCATATCCAGCTTGTCGAAGTGTACGGAAGGCTGCTTCTTGGAGGATTTGTTACTTTGCAGGGCCGGGTTTCTGTTGATTGACTGTTGACCCTGATGGATGTAGTTGACAGACGTATCTTTCCCTTTGCTGGGGGCCGGTGCAGGATTGAACATAGATGCTGATCCGTATCTGTACGGCTGTACTGTAGCCATATTTTCCTTGAGATCCTTTTCAAACTGTGAGCCGGCATTGACCATGGCTCGGAGATCTGGGAAGAAGTTATGGCTGATGAGCGTTCTGATGGACGGCCTCAAGTAGGACTTGAAGATCTGCATCTGTTTGTCTTTGGAGAGTGGCTCCATGATCTCGGAGAGCTTCCAACACCACCTCTTGAAAAATTCTCCGACGCTTTCGTCTGTCTTTTGCTCGATGGTGATTAAGTCCTCACGACTTGTTTCCCACTCCAGGTTGGATCTGTATCGCTCTAGGAAGATATTACTGATCTGATCCCAGGTATGGTGATCTCCAGGCTTGACCCTTAGGAACCACCGTAACGCATAACTCTTGAGAGTATGTTGGAAATGATCGGCCATTTGCTGGAGGGTTGCTCCTTTTGCTCTCATACCGAGAACGCAAGTGTCAACATGCGTCTGTGGACATTCAGTTCTGTCGAATCGGTCCATTTCTGGCATTCTGAACTTAGCAGGGAGAGGCGTGACCATTCCCGGATCTGTGGATTTGAGTGCTTCTTGCTTTGAGCTGCCTATGCTGGCTTTCAGGTCTTTCATTTGTTCGACCATTCAGGCCAAGGCAGGGTCCAGTGGTGGACTTTGAGGCTCGGTGCTCGGTGCTGCCATATGCGTGGCAGTAATTGGAGGTGGGAGGCTTGATATATGTGGATATATGGGGGCCTTTTCTGGACTGTATCGGGGTTTGTCCCCGGTGTTTTGAGGTTCGTGTATAGGCAATGGATTGAACCCGAAAGGGTATTGGAGGACATTGATATCTGTTTGAGATGGTCCAGCGGTGCCCTGGTTGTACTGAGTGATGGGAGCAGTATTAGCTTGGCCGTATATGATGGGGGTACCTTGAGAGGTGGCAACATGGAGCCTCGGTCGGCTGTTTCCTTGGTTCGAAGGAATCCCGTAACTTGGTTGGGGAGGAACCTGGTTGAAGGTTTGAGGAGTTGATCGAGAGGGCTCTTCGTCCTCGATTAGGATGAAAGTACCATCTGACTAGGGGATAGCTGATATACCTCGCTCATTTAGAAGCTGTACCACGAAATTCTGCTGATCTTCTTTCTGCCTTTTGTGAACCTCACATGCCCGGATGGCTTCTTCCAGTGTCATATCTGTTACCGGTGGCGAGGTTTCATTCCCGTCACGATTTCTCGGTGAGCTTGACATGTCGAAAAGTCTGGCTGAAGGAACTGAGGGAACCGAAGAACTGTCTGATGCGGCCGTAACTGCGATTCTGGCGAGGCGCTGACCCGGAATTCTGAACCACTTTCTGCTCGCTGCAGGGAACGAAAGACGGGGTTTAGGTTTCGGAAAGGGTATTTGGCTCAGGGTTTCGGGCTTGTGCAATGTGCAGTTACCGATTAATGTTTACTTAAAACGCATTTTCTCAGAGTCCTAATCGGTTGGAAAAGATCGTGTTTTCTTTTACGCAACTAACCTAGGGCTCGAATCATTGGATCTCGTCACTGCGTTTATAAGCCCCTCGTTTTCCACCTGTAAATCATCTTCTCGGGATGGACAATCCCGAGCGAGGGTCCTATAATGCAAGCGAGTTCCACCAACAAAGGAAAAAGTGAACTTAAGGCTAGCTAGTCATGTAAACTTTCAACGTATGTGACATACGGGTCATAGTCGAAGTCAACGTCCTTAAGTTAAGGCATAAATCGTGCCGAAATTTCGGCATGACCTCTCCTGACTTGCTTGCGCGAGGGGCCTTAGCTTTTGGCGTTGGCCAAGTTGTGGCTGGCATGGTGCATACGTTGAGGGTTTAATGACATGGTGTCACATTGAACCTTCGGGTATGTTTTTAGCGTGGCTCCGCGTCAAAGTCAAGGCTAAAAAGCTAAGACTTTGGGTCGGGAACAACCTTCGATCTCAACTTTTAAGTTTGACTTGTGAGGGAGATCGGCGTAAAAGACATGCACTTAGGCTTTATGACACGTACTAAGCCAAAAACCAATCGGGGTCTTGGACGAAGTGTGACACAAAGAGTGCATGGATTACACGGGCTAGGATGGGCTGTTTGGGACGACCCCTTGTGCGCTCGAAAGGTGTCTGGCAGACCAATCAAGCTGTAACTGAACGGTCATCCCGGGTTAAGGGTCGTAGTGTGCAGTATACCGAGGCAGCGAGTGTGCGTAGCATGCGGTTTACCGAGGCAGCAATGCAAGTAGTGTGCGGTCACTAAATTCTTTTTCTGAGAAAAATAGAGATTTTCAGAATGCGTTTTAAAGAATTTTATGTGCAGTTCGAAATATAGCATGAAAATCACGTATGAACGGAAATGCACGAACATGTTATGTTTTAGATGAGATGAAAATGCAACATATTTTTTTCTTTTCGTTTCGAAAACAGTTCGATGTTTTGATCAACACACGCACAAAAAAACGAGGAAGGGTAAATGAAAGTTTGACCCACGGAATGTTTTTTAAAACAACGACAGTTTTGATAAACATGTTCCATATCCCCAGCGGAGTCGCCAACTGAAATTACCCGGATCGCGTGCGGGGGGGGAGAGCGGCAAGCGGCATTTTGCAAGCTTGGGACCTCGCTTCCGGAGAAGGGGAGGAGTCGCCACGCGGTTTTGTATTATGAGCCCAAACGTTGAGAATGACTGAGTTTGAAAAAAGGAGGGTCGTTTTAATTGGTAGCCAAAACTTGGAAAAGGTTTTAAAAAAGTGGAGTTTTGTATTATGAGCCCAAACTTTAAAAATGGCTTTGAAAATGTGACATTTTGTATTATGAGCCCAAACTTGACAAATGGCTTTGAAAATGTGACGTTTTGTATTATGAGCCCAAACTTGACAAATGGCTTTGAAAATGTGACGTTTTATATTATGAGCCCAAAATTGACAAATGGCTTTGAAAATGTTGACGTTTTGTATTATGAGTTAAAACTTGACAAATGGCTTTGAAAATGTGACGTTTTGTATTATGAGCCCAAACTTGACAAATGGCTTTTTTGTACCAGAGATTGTTAAGTTCGGAGGTCACGTTACGTTTCGGGAAGAGTATGTTGAGATCACCCGAAATGCCTCGTATGACGAGTCTTTCTACCTTTCTCGAAATTGTGTGCGTGTGTGTGTGTGTTGCATTTTTGAAAAGGGGCTTGAATGACAAGCTTTAATCTTGGTTTGAATGACAAACGTTGATTTTATGATAAAAACGAGCGTTTGAATGACAAATGTCGGTTTTGAGTTGTTTTGAAAACGGAGTTCGAGGGACGAGCTTAAATCTTTAGTTTGAATGTCAAACGTTGATTTCAGTGAAAAGATCGTTTGAATGTCAAACGTAAGGTTTGGATTCGAAAAAGAGCGTTTGGATACCAAACGTCGATTTTGCGTTGTTTTCGAAAAGGAGTTCAAATGACGAACTCCGGTTTTGAACCGGGCATTACATTGTGACCAATTTTATGAAAAGAGGTATTAAATGATATGCGATCAATGAGTCATTTTGTGACTCGGACTTTTATAAGTAAATACTATCACAAGCCAAACGGCTCGGACTTGTAAATGATAGTATTTAAAGTGCGGTATCAACAGAATCAAACGATCTGGAGAGTAAAGATGCGATCGACGAGCCAAACGGCTCGGAGTTGTAAAAGCATATAAATTAAAAGGCGATATCGACGGATCAAATGACCCGGACTTTGTAAATGATGATCACGAACCAAACGGTTCGGACGGTAAAAAGCGAATCGACGGATCAAACGATCCGGACAGTAAATAACATAAACGTACAAAACGGGACCAGAACGCCGTTTTAACCCGAAATTACTTCTCTTGCGGGAGAGAAGATGATTAAGGGGTAAAACGTATCGGGCCCCGTAGACGGTGTTACGTCTACATTTCAAAAGTTTTGACCAAAACGATAATAGCGACTGACACGTAAATCGAGGCGAAATGAGTTTTTAGAGAGAGAGTGTGTTACCTATGGCTAGGGTTGACTCTTTGACTCGATTTACGTATACGGGATACGTTTTTGGTGTTTGAAAGGTGTTTCAAGGTTTTTTTGTTCGTGTTTGGTCGGAAAACGGGATTTCACGTAAATTGAGACAAAATGAGACTCGGGAGGGGGTGAAACTGCCTTGGGCCATGAGCTTTTGAGGGAGGGATTAATGTTTTTCTTTTTTTATTTTTACAAATGACAGCCCTTGTATTTATAGGTGAAATTACTCGGATTTCGCGCGCGGCAAAAGCGGTTGTCTTTCGCGGAGGGTTGGTGTATAAGACCTCGCTTTTCGGGAAGGAAGAGGAGTCGCCACGCGGTTTTTGTATTTTGAGCCCAAATGTTGAGAAACAACTTTTGTGAAAATGGTGTCGTTTTTATTGGAAGCAAAAACTTAGGAAAAGGCTTTGAAAACGGGGGGTCATTTTTATTGGTAGCAAAAACGAGTAAAAAGCTTTTTTTGGTACCAGAGTTCGTTAGGTTCGGAGGTCACGTTACGTTCCGGGAAGAGTATTACGAGATCACCCGAAACGCCTCGTATGACGAGTCTTTCTACCTTTCTCGAAAACGTGTGCCTGTGTGTGTGTGTTTGCATTTTGAAATGGGGGCTTGAATGACAAGCTTAATCTTGGTTTGAATGTCAAACGTTGATTAGGTGATCTTGTTCGAAAAGGCGAGCGTTTGAATGACAAACGTCGGTTTGCGCGTTTTTTAGGAAAAGTGGCGCGAATGCTGATTTTAACTTTTTATCTTAAGTGTCAAATGTTGACTTTTAAGAAAAGAGCGTTTGAATGTCAAACGTCGGATTTTGAGTTTGAAGGTGAGCGTTTGGATACCAAACGTCACTTCGCGCGTTTTGAAAGAGAGTTCGAAGGTCGAACTCCGGTTTTGAACCGGGCAATTACATTGTTAACGATTTTTACGGGTAAAAACGTATTAAATGATTTTGAATGTCAAAAGTCGGCTTGTAAGTTTGAAGATGAGCGTTTGGATGCCAAACTTCATTTCGCGCGTTTTGAAAGAGAGTTCGAAGGTCAAACTCCGATTTTGAATCGGGCATTACATTGTTAACGATTTTTACGGGAAAAAACGTATTAAATGATTTGCGATCAACGAATCGGGTTGTGACTCGGACTTTGAAAAGTAAATGCTATCACGATCCAAACGGGTCGGACTTTGTAAATGACAGTATTTAAAGTGCGGTATCAACGGAATCAAACGATCCGGAATTGTAAATGACGATCGACGAGCCAAACGACTCGGAATTGTAAAGTTGCATGAAATGTAAATGACGTTCAATGGATCAAACGGTCCAGAATTATAAATGACAGAAATTTAAATGACGATCGACGGATCGATCGATCCGGAATTGTAAATGACATAAAAGTAAACGGAACGGGGTTGGAACGCCGTTTTAATCCGAGATTACTTCTCTTACGGGAAGAGAAGAGAATCTAGGGGCTAAAACGTATCGGACCCCGTTAGACGGAGGCGTCTGCATTTCAAAGATGTCGTCCGAAACGGTTATAGCGACTAGCGCGTAAACCGAGGCAGAACGAGAGATTAGGGAGAGGGAGTTATACCTATGGCTAAGGTCGACTCCTTTGGCTCGAGGGGGTGTATACGGGATACGAAAAGTGGTTTGAGATGGTGTTTTAAGGTGGTGAGGGACGTATTTGATCGAAATACTGAGGTTTCACGCGAATCGAGACGAAACGGGAGCTCGGGAAGGGGTGAAACTCAGTTGGGCCGTAGCTATGGTGAACTTTGGAGAGTAATTTTTTGTTCTTCGAAATGGCTTTGAAAGCCTTGGTATTTATAGGTGAAATTTCAGCATGAGTCCGGACGGACTTAGCCTGAATTCCAGGGGGTTTTGTGAATTTTGGAAATTGGAGGGACTTGTTGGCAATTTCTGAAAGTCTGCAAATGAGTCCGGCCAGACTGAGACTGTATACCAGGGGTATTTTAGTCTTTTCTCCTTTATTTTTGATTGAAAGGTGACTAGAGGGAGGTGGCATGCACGCCACGTGTCCCATGACTCACCAAGCTTTGTGGGAGTTCGTGCCCGGGTCCCGGTTTTGTCCGTTTTTAAAATAACAGTCTGGAAAATGTCCGAAACGCCCCTGGAAAGTGTCGGAAAGTGCGTTTTTCAGGGAAAGCCATACTTTTACGTGCGATGGCGTGTGTTAAGTAGGTTTCGACGTCGGGATGCACGGGGCAGTCCCGAGATGCCTCGTTGGCTTGGCAACGGGGAGCTTAACCGGTTCAGGTTAACCTGGAGCGGGCCAGTTAACGGATTCCGGTTAACTTTCTAACGGATTTTGACGATCCGGATTTGGGTACTTACAGTTAGCCCCTCAGCGACGTCACTTTCGAAGGAGGTGAGGTCGTTGAAAAAGATAAGGATCCAAATCGGGATGCCTTACTTTGAAAGAGACCTGGGCGGTCAGCTGGCTGGACCCTTAGCGAAAGGATTCTGATGTGGTGGATTTTGTATACATTATTTCCCTCTTTTTCCTATGTATTTTCATTCATTTTGATGTACTTTGGCTAGTTTTGATGTAATTGGGGCATTATTTACCATTTGAGCTTTTATTGTAATCCGGGGGTAAAGTAGTCGTATTTAGTTAGTTATTGTTCCGAATGTAATTTTGGTGCTTCAAAGTCATACCTCGAGTATCAAAATTAGTAAAGTCAAAGTCAACAAAAGCAGAGGATAGGTTCAAACTGCAATTTATGGAAGCTGAGGTGTTGTTCTGCATTGTTGAAAAGTTCAGGAATTGATGTGAAGAATTAAAAGACTGCAGGGACCAAACTGCAAGAGGTTGAAATTTCAGGGACCAAAGTGAAAGCAAAGGATTTGAAAAGTGGGTACTGTGCATGTGTGTGAAGAAAGGTTTTAGGAAATTACTTCAATTGTCAAGTGGGAATTTTGGGAACTGAATATCCTTTGGACCAATGCATTGACTGGCGCGTGGACCAAGGCGTGGGTATTGACTAGCGTGTGGATTGAAGGAGATTATTATTATTATTATTATTATTAATTCTTTTTCTGTTCTTTTTTTTCCTTTTTAGTTTTCCTTTTAGGTTTAGTATTATTGGTTGGGACAAGTATAAATATTTGTTTCAACTTCATAATTAGGGTTAGACTTTTTACTATTATTTTTCCTAGAGAGATTTCATAGTTTTTTTTATGGAGAACTAATTCCATTGCTTCGGATTTGAATCTTGAACCGTTTATTGAATTCAATTGAGGTATCTATTTCTTTATTCCTTAATCCCTATTCATAGTTTTACTTGTTTTAATTGCTAGATCGTTTCTAGGGTTTTGAGATTTGATCACCCTCTTTTCCCTTGTAATTGATTTAATGCTAGTTTAATCTTAAGTCTGTGTCAGATTAGGATTTTTCACAAGTAGCATCTTTGAGATTTATGCATGTGTCATGATAAATTGAGAAGGGGGTAAAACTAGATTTTGTTCTATTTGCAAAAGAATAGTGAAATTCTTGATCTTAATTTCTTAAAGCTTTAGCAATCAAGATTGTGAATCTAGACTGTGTCAGTTAGGTTTAGGTATTGATTAGGGGAATAGATGACCGTGTCACTGCTTATAACCATTAATAAGGAAGAAATAGGGATTGAAATACATCTCGGATCAAGTGAATAGGGAGGAAGGGAAAGAAATTATACCGATGATATTGGATTGATAAACGGAGACGGAAATAAATCTGAAGTGCTTGCCTTTAATTGTTTTACAACTTAGTTTTTTTATTCCCGTTTTAGGAATTTAATAAAATCAATTTTAAACCCCCAATCTTGTCAAATGACAATTGTGCAATTAAATAACCGTTCTTCAGTGGATCGACCCTGGACTTGTCCTAACTGCAGTTTTGTAGCCGAGTCTTGTCTTGGTAATTAATTTGTAGGCGTGCGACTTTAGCCTATCAAATTTTGGCGCCGTTGCCGGGGAACGGTTTTTATTTGTTTGCAATCTTATTCTTTTCTTAATCTATTTCTTTTTTTCTTTCTCTTGTTTCCTGTTAATTGAGCTTTAGTTTTATTGTTGTCTTGCGGTGTGGAACCTTTTATGGTCCATACCCGTTATGCTAATCAATTTGTTAGTCCTTTTGTTCCAGAAATTGAAAGGTATTTCAGGTGCAGGAGAAATTTACAGCGGAACGAGATGAATAATAATAATGGCATGGGTGATGACAATCCGGAGGTTGTGAACAATGGGGGTAATGGAAGAGGTAATAATAATAACTCCCCACTTCGGACATTGAGGTAAAGGATTGCTCCTAACTGGAATGAGCAACCGCAAGCAGTATTATTTCCTGATTTGCCGGCTGGGGTTACTTTTGAGTTGAAGTCGGGATTGTTGAACCAGTTGCCCCATTTTAATGGGATACCAGGGGAGAATCCTAATCAGCACATAGCCCAGTTTGTGCAAATATGCAAGAGCATGAAGCCGGCTGCACTTCCTCTTGAGCAGTTATTGTTAAGGGCGTTTTCCTTTACTCTTAAGGATAACGCGAATGCGTGGTACTACCACTTACCACCAAATAGCATTACTTCTTGGCAGCATTTGAAGGAGGTGTTCCTTGATGAGTTCTTCCCTCCTGATCAGATTAATGTCATGAAGCGGGATATCAGCAACATGGAGCAGCGGTTCGATGAATCACTATATGACTATCACATCCGGTTCTATAAGCTCTGCAGAAGTTGTCCGTACCATGGATTTGATGATGAACAGCTCATTGTGTATTTTTATGGAGGACTGACTGTACAAGATAAACGGTGGGTGGATTCTGCTTGTGGAGGTAGTATTCTGAACAAAACTACCAGGGATGCAGAGCAGTTGATAGAAGAATTGGCTAAAAGCACAAGGACGCATGGAAGGAGGTCTAGTGTTAGACAAGTCAGTGCAATAGGATCGAGTGATACAACGAGTGATTTGAAGACCGAGTTGGAAGATGTTAAAAGTCTGTTGAAGACTTTGGTTTTGGGTCAACAACCTCGTACCTGTGGTATATGTAATGATGTGACTCACCCGACTGATTCTTGTCCTACTCTTCAGACGGATGAGGTGGTAGATGTCAATGCTATAGGGTTCAATCAGCAGGGGTTTCAGCAGGGTCAGAGGCCACCGCAGTTCAATTACAACACTGCGAATAATGTTCATCCGAACCTTAGGTATGGTCCACCACAAGGTCAACAAGGTTTCAGGCAGCCGTTCAATAATCAGCAGGGGTTTCAGCAGGGTCAGCAGTTTCAGGGCAATCAATATAATCAGTACAGAGCACCTGTGGGACAACAGCAGCAGCAGGGACAGTCTACAGAGGACATGGTCCGGTCACTAGCGCAGAGCATGTCTACCATGAATGGAAACTTCCAGCAGTTCCAGCAGGAGACTAAATTGAGCATCAGCAGTTTAGAGAAGCATGTGAGTCAGCTGGCAGATGTAGTTAGGAGAATGGAGGCTAAAGATTCGGGGAAGTTACCATCTAGAACTGAACCAAATCCGAAGTCTAATGTTAGTGCAATGACTTTGCGCAGTGGGAAAAAGCTAGAGGAAGTGGTTGTCGAAGAGGAGCCCGAGCTAGTGGTTGAGAGAGTTACACCTGAGGCGAAGACTCCTGAAAAGGAGAAGAGTACTGCACCAGTATTCCCTGTGTATGAGCCAGTCCCCCCGTTTCCGTATGCTTTAAGGGAGGACAGAAAGACGGAGCCTGATAAGGCTATCTTTAACACTATCAAAAGGCTTGAGGTAAACATTCCGTTTCTGGATCTTCTTCAATCAGTTCCAAGGTATGCAAAGTTCTTGAAAGAGTTATGCACTATGAAGAGGAATCAGAAGGAGCGGACTCAGAAAAAGGTAAAGATTAGTGAGCATGTGTCTGCAGTCTATCAGAAGAGGATGCCGAAAAAGTGTAGTGATCCGGGTATGTTCGTGATTCCGGTATCGCTAGGGGATAATTCGGAGCATATGGCTATGCTTGACTTGGGGGCTTCAATCAACGTCATGCCCTATGCGTTGTTTGAGAACCTAAGGTTGGGACCTCTACAGGATACTCGGGTGATTATTCAGCTTGCCGACAGATCTAATGCCTACCCTAAGGGGTTGATTGAGGATGTTCTAGTTTGGGTTGGTAAGCTCATTTTTCCTGCAGATTTTTATGTCTTGGAGATGGATACAGATCCTAAGGCTCCCATTCTATTAGGGAGGCCTTTCATGTCGACTGCTCGTACCAAGTTGGATGTTACTAATGGGTCATTGACTATGGAGTTTGATGGGCAACAAATGGAGTTCAATATCTTTGATGCCATGAAGTACCCTAAGGATGTCCACTCGATGAACTTCATTGATGTAGTTGAGCCCATAGCCCAAGAGGTGTTTGATGTGTGCGGAGGAGATGATGACATGAAGTCTGTATTGGAGAATGCGTTGGAGTAAGTCGGGTTAGAATTTGACATTTCCGATGAGATGAAGGAGGCGGTGATGAGCCTTTCTGAGGATGCCATGTATGTCTCACCACCGGGCTATGGTCATTTACAGTTGGAGGTACCACCGGAGAAACCATTGCCATCTGTTGAGAAGGCACATGTGCTTGAATTGAAGCCCCTTCTCGAGAATTTGAAATATGCTTTCTTGGGTGAAGAGAAGACACTTCCTGTGGTGATCTCTAGTGTTTTGACGAAGGAGCAAGAGAAGAAATTAGTTGATGTGATCCAGGAGCGAAAAGAAGCGATTGGGTGGACTATTGCCGACATCAAAGGCATAAGTCCTTCTTTATGTACTCAGCGAATATTGCTAGAGGAGGGTGCTAAGCCGGTAAGGCAACCACAGAGGAGGTTGAATCCACCTATGATGGAGGTGGTGAAGAAGGAAGTTTTGAAGATGCTGCAGATGGGGATCATATATGCCATATCAGATAGTGAGTGGGTGAGTCCTACTCAATGTGTAGCCAAGCGAGGTGGGATCACCATCGTCATCAATCACAAGGGCGAGTTGGTGCCAACCTGGGAGCAAACGGGATGGCGTGTTTGTATTGATCTTCGTCGGCTTAATGAGGTAACTAGAAAAGATCACTTCCCCCTCACATTTATTGATCAAATGTTGGAAAGGCTTGCCGAAAGGGCATACTATTGTTTTCTTGATGGTTATTCCGGGTATTTTCAAATACCAATTGCACCGGAAGACCAAGAGAAAACCACCTTCACTTAACCCTTCGGCACCTTTGCCTATCGGAGGATGCCCTTTGGCTTATGCAATGCACCTGCGACTTTTCAAAGGTGTATGATGAGCATCTTCTTCGAGTTTTTGGAGAACTTTATGGAAGTTTTCATGGATGACTTCACCATCCATAGAGACTCGTTCGACCAATGTCTTGCTCACCTTGCTTTAGTTTTAGACCGATGTGTTGAAACAAATTTGGTGTTGAATTTTGAAAAATGTCACTTTATGGTTGAGCAAGGCATTGTGTTGGGACATGTAGTTTCGAAAAAGGGTATGGATGTGGACAAAGCAAAAATCTATGTTATTTCCACACTTCCTTACCCTACAAATGTGCGTGAAGTGCGGTCGTTCCTTTGTCACGCGGGGTTCTACCGTCGCTTCATAAAAGATTTTTCAAAAATTGCATCACCTCTATGCACCTTGTTGCAAAAAGAGGTGGATTTTAAATTTGATGATAATTGCAAGAAAGCTTTTGATGAGTTGAAGGGTAGGTTGACATCTACTCCTATTATTCAAGCCCCCAATTGGTCTCTCCCTTTTGAGATCATGTGTGATGCGAGTGATTATGCCGTGGGGGCAGTTTTGGGTCAAAAAGTGGATCGTGCCTCTCATGTGATTTATTATGCATCTATGACTTTTAATGAGGCACAAAGAAATTATTCCACTACAGAAAAAGAGATGCTAGCGGTGGTCTTTGCATTAGAAAATTTTAGGTCCTATTTGCTTGGGACCAAAATCATTGTGTACACCGATCATGCCGCTCTTAGGAATTTGATGTCTAAGAAAGAGGCGAAACCAAGACTCATTCGGTGGATCCTCTTGTTGAGTGAGTTTGACATAGAAGTCAAGGATAAGAAAGGGGCCGAAAATGTTGTGGCCGATCACTTGAGTCGTCTGGTAAGAGAAGATGACAAGCCGTATAAACAAGCCCCTATTAGGGGCGAGTTTCCTGATGAGGTTTTGTGGGCGGTGAAAGAGGTATTCCCTTGGTATGCGGATTTGGTGAATTTTTTGGTCTCTAATAAAATTCCCCAAGTATTTTCTAAATCAAAGAGAGACAAAATCCGCAGTGAGGCTAAGTACTACGTGTGGGACGAACCAAACTTGTGGAAGCATTGCGCTGACCAAGTCATTCGTAGATGTGTCCCAGAAAACGAAATGACCTCTATCCTAAAGTTATGTCATGAGTATGCATGTGGTGGTCACTTTGGTGCCAAAAATACCGCTAGGAAAGTGTTAGACAGTGGCTTCTTTTGGCCAAAGTTGTTTATGGATGCCGCCGCCTTTTGTAAGTCTTGTGACCGGTGTCAACGTGTTGGAAATATAGGACGCCGCAATGAGATGCCACAAAACATTGTAATTAATTGCGAGGTTTTTGATGTTTGGGGAATTGACTTTATGGGTCTGTTCCCTATTTCTTTTGGTTTTGTGTACATCTTACTTGCAGTGGACTACGTTTCCAAGTGGGTCGAAGCGATCCCTACACGCACCGATGATTCTAAAGTGGTGGTGAGGTTCCTCAAGAGTAATGTTGTGTCTAGATTTGGGATGCCTAGGGCTTTGATTAGTGATAGGGGGACTCATTTTTGCAATAGGATGGTGGAGGCCTTGGTCAAAAAGTATAATATCACTCATAAGGTCTCTACCGCCTATCATCCCCAAACAAATGGCCAGGCCGAGGTGTCCAATAGGGAAATCAAGTCTATCCTCGAAAAGACCATGAACCCGAATAGGAAATACTGGAGTCTTAGGCTAGAGGATGCTTTATGGGCCTACAGAACGGCTTACAAGACACCAATTGGTATGTCCCCATATCGATTAGTGTTTGGGAAGCCATGTCACTTGCCCGTGGAATTAGAGCACAAAGCCTTTTGGGCGATTAAAAAGTTCAACATGAACTTAGATGGATCCGGTGAGGAGAGAAAATTACAATTGAATGAACTTGATGAAATCCGGAGAGAGGCCTATGAAAATAATTTGTCTTATAAGGAACGAGCAAAAGCGTGGCACGATAAAATGATTTTAAGGAGGGATTTCAAGGTTGGTCAAAAAGTCCTCCTATTTGACTCCCGCTTGTGCTTGTTTCCCGGTAAATTAAGGTCCCGGTGGACCGGTCCCTATTTGGTGAGGGAGGTATTCCCGCATGGTGCAGTTGTGATCTCTAGTCTCTCCGGAGACCAAGAGTTTAAGGTAAATGGGTAAAGGTTGAAGCCCTATTTTGATGGGAGTGATATTATTGTTGAGGATGTGGAGATGATGGATCTCTACGATCCTATTTACCATTGATCCATATGCTTTGCCGGGGGCTTACCCGGCATTTGGTCTAGCTAAAGACGGTAAAGCAGGGCGGCTTACCGGGAGGTAACCCGGGAATTTCATTGTTTTTATCTTTGTTTTATTTCTTTTTACTAATTTATTTTTGTGGAATTGGTGCTACTAAGGTATTTTTGTGTGTGGTGTTGTGTAGGAAAAGCATGGAGAGGGAGCAAAATCCTCCTATGGCCTGTTCAAAAAAAAAAAAGTTACTGGAATTTGGGAGCGTCGGCTCCAAAAAGGAAGGGAGCGCCTGCTCCCAAGTATTCAAAACGGGTGCAGAGTTTCTGGAAATAGGGAGCATCGGCTCCCAAAAAGGGGGGATCGCCCGCTCCCAACCCGGCCAAATTCAACCCAAGTTTCTGTCTAAGGGGAGCGTCCGCTCCCATGGGGGGGAGCGTCCGCTCCTAATGTCAGTAAGTCTATCCCTTGTCGGTTTTGGAGACCAAAATACGTATATTTTTTTAAATCCCCTCATAAACCCAGCTCCCTCACCCTTTCTCTCTCTCTAATTCTCTGCCCCTATTCATCCCTCTCTCTAAAAATCCACCATAAACCTTCAAAATCCTCACCCCATACCCACCAAATCCATATCCCCACTCCCTAATCTTCACCCAAACCCCACTTTCAAGCCTCCTCCTCCATTGAATCCGGCAATTGTTGACGGAATTTGAAGATTTCGAAGGTTATATTTTTGGGTTGAAAGTTGTTGTTGTGGGAGTAGTTTTGAAGGAAGAAGTAGTGGGAACGGTTGTGCCCGTGCAAGGGCTGATTTTCAATTCATCCCCTCCAATTCCGGCGACTCTCCGGCGACTTTCCGGCGAATCAGAACTGGTAAACACATTATCTTGTTGTTGTTGGGCTATTTTTCTGGTGTATCATGGGTAAAAGGGGTAGAGATAAAAATGTTCCCCCTCCCCCATTGTGGAAGAACCCCAATTTGATCAACATAGATTTGTTTCCGACAAAGCGGATAGATTTTTTAATGATCATCGGGCTAATGCATTCAACGTAGAACGGGAATTCGATTGGGCAAGTTGTAATTTGAAGGAGATTTTTACATTTTATAAATGGAAGATGTTTGCGTCGAACCCGCAAACTTAGGGATTGAATAGAATTGTTCAGGAATTTTATGCTAATGTTTGTGCTAGGGGTGATACACCCAATTCCTATGTGCGTGGGTTGGAGGTCCCGTATACCAGCACGTTGATAAATAGATATTATAGCATGCCCGCTAATGTGTCGGAGGAGGATTGTGCGTATCAGAAGTTGGTAAGGGAGATGAAAACAAAGGAGGATATATTGGGTCACCTCCAATCATTCTCGGTCACACTTGGGGTAGACATTGACCCTACATGGTACAAGAAAGGAAACATAATGAAGACAAGGGATTTGAGTGAGGAGTTAGCCAGTTTGCACCGATTTATTTGTGAGCGGATCATGCCCTCATCACATTATGGAGATGTTAGCTGGAGAAGGGCGGCATTGATGCATGTTGTGGTTTCGAGAAAGAGAATAAACACTGGCTTGATTATCAGACATGAAATTATCAGATTGGCCAACAACATGGGAAGGTCAAACTACAACTTTCCTATTCTTATCACGGAGTTAGAAAAAATGGCAGGGCTTAATATAAGAGGGGAAATCCGTAATCTAAAGCCGGGGTCAAAGATAGATAAGTTCACGCTCACAAGCTTCAATCGAGCGAGGGGAGGACCACAGATTGACCATGGGGTTGATGATGAAGGAGAGGTGGAGATGCACGACATGGACCCTACAGAGGCTGCTTATTATTTGGCGGGGCAAGTAGTGATGATTGAGGAGAACGTGAGAGGACTGAGGATGGAGTTTGGGCAGTTTCAGAACAGAGTGGAAGCAGAGTTTGAGACTAACCACTTGTGGAGAGAAAAAATTGAAGGGAAGTTGGACAATGAGATTGGTGATGCACAGGCATTTAGGGAGGAGTAGAGGCGGATGATGCACTTGATGATGGAGAGACTACCCCCTCCGCCACATTACTCCCCCCATGGCCAGTATTCCCCCTACCACCATGACTCGCATCAGATGGAGTGGCAACAACAGCAGCCCGAGGCTGAGAGTTCGAGCCAGTCGGGTCCATGGGACCATCATTTTGGGCCGCCCCATCAGTGAGTTGGTTGAGGTATTCCCTACCCCCTTTCTTATCTTATTTGTTTTGTAATAATGCATATGGGACTATGCATGCTTTAGTGAGGGGGTGGGGTACCTGCATGTTGTTTGTATGTAGTTGTCTTCCTCTGTATTGAAAAAAAAATAAAAAAAATGAGAGTGGCTAAGTGAAAACCCGAGAGGGCACTTAGGCAAAAGGAGAGGGTGTGTTGAAAAAAAAATGATGAAAAAATGAAAAATAAAAATAAAAATGAGAGGCTAGGTGAAAACCCGAGAGGGCACCTAGGCAAAAGGTGAGAAATTGAAATAGTGTCTATCTTTTATATATCATCGGAGTTGGAGACATAAGGAAGGATTGGAGCGTCGGGTAGGATTTCATTATTGGCGTAGGAGGTTTGGTTTAGAGGTGTTAGGATAGAAAATCCTCATAATTCTTCTTGGTGATATAAGGGGTATTGGTGTATTGAACGAGGTAAGTCTTTGCTTGGGCATTGACTTTATTTTTGAAGGAGTAGTAGTGAGAGGATAGCGTGGGGGAAGATTAGGACATTGTAGTTCCCCTTAGCTTTTTGATGTGTGGGCCTTAGCTTGGATGTCCCGTTTTTGCATATTTGGAGTTGGGGTCAAGCTAAGGCCGTTGGTATCATTATCATATGTTGGAGTGATAAGGAGCGGAGTTTCATTCTCCGAGTACATTGATTGAGTGTTTGAGTTTGTTGATTTTTGATTTGGAGGTTTAGAGGAGATTAGGGGTCATTTTCTCCCATGCTTTGTTGATTAGACCGGTGCTTAGAGTGGGGTTAGGATATTACTCAGGGACGAGTAATGGTCTAAGCGTGGGGGAATTTGATGTGGTGGATTTTGTATACATTATTTCCCTCTTTTTCCTATGTATTTTCATTCATTTTGATGTACTTTGGCTAGTTTTGATGTAATTGGGGCATTATTTACCATTTGAGCTTTTATTGTAATTTGGGGGTAAAGTAGTCGTATTTAGTTAGTTATTGTTCCGGATGTAATTTTGGTGCTTCAAAGTCATGCCTTGAGTATCAAAATTAGTAAAGTCAAAGTCAACCGAAGCGGAGGATAGGTTCAAACTGCAATTTATGGAAGTTGAGGTGTTGTTCTGCATTGTTGAAAAGTTCAGGAATTGATGTGAAGAATTAAAAGACTGCAGGGACCAAACTGCAAGAGGTTGAAATTTCAGGGACCAAAGTGAAAGCAAAGGATTTGGAAAGTGGGTACTGTGCACGTGTGTGAAGAAAGGTTTTAGGAAATTACTTCAATTGTCAAGTGGGAATTTTGGGAACTGAATATCCTTTGGACCAATGCATTGACCGACGCGTGGACCAAGGCGTGGATATTGACTGGCGTGTGGATTGAAGGATATTATTATTATTATTATTATTATTATTATTATTATTATTATTATTATTAATTCTTTTTCTTTTCTTTTTTTTTTCTTTTTAGTTTTCCTTTTAGGTTTAGTATTATTGGTTGGGATAAGTATAAATACTTGTTTCAACTTCATAATTAGGGTTATACTTTTTACTATTATTTTTCCTAGAGAGATTTCATAGTTTTTTTTATGGAGAACTAATTTTATTGCTTCGGATTTGAATCTTGAACCGTTTATTGAATTCAATTGAGATAACTATTTCTTTATTCCTTAATCCCTATTCATAGTTTTACTGGTTTTAATTGCTAGATCGTTTCTAGGGTTTTGAGATTTGATCACCCTCTTTTCCCTTGTAATTGATTTAATGCTAGTTTAATCTTAAGTCTGTGTCTGATTAGGATTTTTCACAAGTAGCATCTTTGAGATTTATGCATGTGTCATGGTAAATTGAGAAGGGGGTAAAACTAGATTTTGTTCTATTTTCAAAAGAATAGTGAAATTCTTGATCTTAATTTCTTAAAGCTTTATCAATCAAGATTGTGAATCTAGACTGTGTCAGTTAGGTTTAGGTATTAATTAGGGGAATAGGTGAGCGTGTCACTGCTTATAACCATTAATAAGGAAGAAATAGGGATTGAAATACATCTCGGATCAAGAGAATAGGGAGGAAGGGAAAGAAATTATACCGATGATATTGAATTGATAAACGAGGACGGAAACAAATCTGAAGTGCTTGCCTTTAATTGTTTTACAACTTAGTTTTTTTATTCCCGTTTTAGGAATTTAATAAAATCAATTTTAAACCCCCAATCTTGTCAAGTGACAATTGTGCAATTAAATAACCGTTCTTCAGTGGATCGACCTGTACTTGTCCTAGCTGCAGTTTTGTAGCCGAGTCTTGTCTTGGTAATTAATTTGTAGGCGTGCGACTTTAGCCTATCAGATTCCTACGTATCCCGAGCGAGAATCAAGCCGATCGTAGTTCGTAGGTGCAAGGAGCCGCACGTGGGGACCTTGACCTGAGCGAGACTGTTGGGAGGCGTCTAAACCTGAAAGAGACCATCGCGAGGTACCTGGACCTAAATGGAGACTATTGTAAGGCATCTGAACCTGGGATTTCTGAAACCTTCGAGGGCGTGTGGCGCCTCAGACCAGAGTTGCTGAAACATACAAGGGCATGTGGCGCCTCAAATCGGAGTTGCTGAATCATATGAGGGCGTGTGGCGCCTCAAACCGAAGCTGCTGAAACATACAAGGGCGTGTGGTGCCTCAAACCAGATTTGACGTGGATACGTTTATCCTGAGATGAAGGTGTTCGTGCCTTGAGTGCTGGACTTACGATGACGGCCAGGTTTATCCTGCTGGGGATAGGGTGGCAATGATGGGAATGGTTGTGTTATATTGGCGTTATTAACAACTCAGAAGGATTGACGTTTCTTCTTAAGAATCCTGCTGGGGATGAGCATTCGGGCTTACCTTGATGGTCGAAGAGGGATTGTTGTGCAGGCTTACCTTGATGGCCGCTGAGGTGGGACGATCGGGCTTACGACTGGCGGCCGGGGAAGTGAACGTTGGTGAAAACCAATTGGAATTTTCATGTCGGGAGATGGAATTGTAACTGGAATGTCCGGAGACGGGATTGAGCGTTTGAATGTCAAACGTCAACTTGAGACTGAGAATTTAACGTCTGGAGACGAGCGCTAGTGAGAACTAACTGCGAATTTAACGTCTGGAGACGAGCGTTAGTGAGGACTAACTGGGAATTTAACGTCTGGAGATGAGCGTTAGTGAAAACTAACTGGGAATTTAACGTCTGGAGACGAGCGTTAGTGAAAACTAACTGGGAATTTAACGTCTGGAGACGAGCGTTAGTGAAAACTAACTGAGAATTTAACGTCTGGAGACGAGCGTTAGTGAAAACTAACTGGGAATTTAATGTCTGGAGACGAGCGTTAGTGAGGACTAACTGGGAATTTAACGTCTGGAGACGAGCGTTAGTGAAAACTAACTGGGAATGGATCCTCGGGGGATGGGGTGTCAGAAATGTCTAACTTGGGGGAAATTTTACACTTTTGGAGGCCAAAAGGGGTAAAATTGGAACTGCGAAAAGTTGAGGGGCTAAATTGGCAAGGAATCTTTCCGCTGCAGAAAGAGTCCGGCCGGACTGAACCTGAAGTTGACCAGGTTGTTATCAGCGCCGAGGCAGACGAGAAATTGGCCATTTTCTTAATTTTTTCAGGCGAAAAAGAGAGAAAGGAGGAGAGAAAATTCATCCCAAATTGTGAGGTTTGCTCAAATTTGTGAAGGAAAATCAACATGGAAGGTGATTTGGAACCAATGGCTCGTCATGGAAGGACCGATGACGAAAGAACACGGTTGGTTCGGACCCATTACTCATCCATTGAATCCGGCGGAGTTCTACCCGGCTAGGGAGAACCACAAATCCAAAGGAGGGATCGAGAGACAGGTAAACTTCCTTCAAATTCCATTAATTTTAAGAATGTACATTCTTTAAATGTTAGAAATTTGACTAGGAATGAGTTAGGGATTTTGGTGCCCGGATTGGGGCTTTTGACTTTGCTATGCGCCTTTGTCGAAATTGACTAGAATGTAGTTCAATTGACACTATGGGTAGATGACATAAAAAATTTGGTTGCAATATTTCATGTCTAGATGTGTTTTCCGAATTTAAAGTAAGTTTAAATCGGGACGGAGTAAATTTTTGAAAATGTTCGAAAGGATTTGAAAGTTCCGAATTCGACGGAATTTTCAAGGTACTTTGAAAGTTCCAGATTCGACGGAGTTTTCGAAATGCTTTGAAAGTTCCGGATTCGACGGAGTTTTCGAAGGGTTTTGAAAGTTTCAGATTCGACGGAGTTTTCGAAATGCTTGGAAATTTTGGACCGTCAATATTCCAACCGGGATGGTAATATTTTAGGAAAGGAATGAGAACTGTATATGCGTTGCATCATTTTGACATGCGTTCGTGCACTCTGTTGATGTCGCTTCTGTACTTAACGTATTTTGTTGTGTTCACCTGCAGGGGCGAGGGACGGTTGATGTTCACAACCAGAAGAATCGGGGAGCCTTCGAGGCAGTGCGAGCGCTGTGGGAGATATTCCCGGACGAGGCTCGAGATGGAGAGAGGAGTCCACGGCAGCTGGTGGTCGACTCCGGCTTGGCTGGATTTATCAGCGCGGTAGCCGCGGTGGCTGTGACGCAGAGGGCGAGGTCCATGTACGTAGCTCTGAGCGAGTACTGGTGGGATACGACCCACACTTTTCATTTCAGGTGGGGGGAGGCGACGGTGACTCCCACTGACTTTGCTGCTATCACGGGGTTGCCGACATGGGGCAACGTGCTGGTGTGCGTGGACGTTTATACCATAGGGCAGTTGTCGGAGCTGCTGGGTTTCGATATCACTGATGCCAGGGGTTTAGGTATTCGGTACAGGCCAATGGAGATGCATCTGAGGACAGGTATTGCCGATTATGGGGAGGGGTCCCCTAGGATGACCTCTGAGCGTCTGGCTCGAGGGTTCATTTGGTTCGCGTTGTCAGCGACTCTGTTCCCGACTGTTGACACGTCTTGTCACTTCCCTTTGCTCGGGTCGCTGACAGACTTGGATGCCATTAGGGGATATGCATGGGGAGAGGCTAGACTGGCCGAGCTCTATCACGCCTTGGACAGGTTCTCGCTGGGAGAGGAGAACTCCTTGAGCTGTTTTTCGTTTGCTTTGGATGTAAGTTCACGTCTTTTTCTCTTCCTTGTCTCGTTTTTGTACTCGTATGTATCTGCTCTGTAGCTGACATAACTTTCCATTTGCTTGACAGGTCTAATGCTATGAGGTGTTCAGCCCGCAGCAGTGAGAGATTAGGGATGCGTACCGGTCCCTGTTCCCTGCCATGTTGTCTTGGCAGAAGAGGGCGAAGAAGAAGGTGTCATCGAGGGTGGGTACTCGGCTATCATACTAGGAGGTGTCTCTGGCCCTGAGCCGGGAGTTCTTCGAGCGGATCCAGCTGACCTGGTGGAGCCGGATTCACGTTGGCGTGGTTTAGGTTGCTAGCGAGGTTATGCGTCGGCGGAAGCTCCTGGTGGGACTTCACTGCGATGCGATGTATCTGGGGGAGAGGGTGACCCGTCAGCATGGCCCGGGGTCTCTTCCGATGGTGCCAGTGGATCCGCCTCTGTACATGCAGCATCCTCTGTCGATGCCGATGGAGGAGTTGGAGCGGTATAGACAGGGTGTGTTCTATACCGAGTATGTCATAGCGAGAGCCGACTATGACACTTTCTTGAGGATGAGGCTGAGGAGCCCGCAGGTGCAGCACAGGGAGGGCGAGGCCCTGGATATCCCCGAGATCTCCCGCTCCCACGCGCTAGGTTGGCGTACGAGGGGCTGGACAGTTCGCGCAGGCGGCTTGTGATCCCGATCCCGGAGGAGCCGAGACCTCAGTACAGGGTGGACCCCAACGCTTCGGTGAGTGCCTTTGATTTTCTGCATTTGATAGTAGCATTCTGCAAATGTTGCATCTGTACTTTCTGCTTGTCTTTTGATGACTTTCCTGGTTCGCAGGTGTCTGGTCGTACGTATAATCAGGCCATGAGACAGTTGGACGGGTGGGCCAACTACACTAGGAGGCTCGTGGCGTTCCTGAGGTGCAGTTCCCGGAGGAGCGTGGATGTTCGTGAGCCGAGGCGTCTAGGCCGAGAGGTTCGTCTGCTCCCACGGCTGGTAGAGAGGACTTTGCGCAGGGATTTGGCCAATCGCGGGTGGAACGGCTGGGATTGGAGCTCATCCTCCTTCGCACTCGGGGCACGGGAGGGGAGAGTCCTCGAGTTCGCAGGCGCAGAGGAGGCCTTTCGCGTATTCCCGCCTAGAGGAATTCAGAGATTATCTGTTTTCGACAGATCCGCCTGCTGCGGAGCAGTGTATCGAGTGCTCAGATGACGAGCAGGACTCTGAGTAGTCCTCTTTTACTGCTTTTTTAGACAAAATACGTATATTGTCCGAAACAATTTGACTTGTACTGTTTTTAAAAAGGTGCCCTTGGGGCGGAACCTGTACTTTGCACATCTATTTAGTGATTACCTTCTTTTTATTTTGGCAAATAAGCAAGTAGGTTGATCAAAATTAAATAAGCTGAAACATGCATGAAAAATTGAACGGGTCAAAATTTATGCCTATATGCACTGATTATTAATTAATTGCACTGTTGCACGAGCCCGGGGCGGAAGAGGTGTTGGCTTTGGTTAATTGAAACCATGGGAACACGCAGATTCACAAAGGCATGAACAGGGCTTGGTTTGGAATTGTTTCCAATTTAAGAGCAGCTGGCTGACCGAGAATGAAATTACAGAGTCTTTTAAATTGCAGTTTCAGCTTTGTAATTCGTAAGAAACTGCGCCTTTGCTTTGATCAGTTGGCTGAATTTCTTTCCAATTCCTAAGGTTTCCTTCACTTTCTTTTATGGCTCCCTTTCCTAAGCTATCGTCTCGGATGCAAGAGCGATACTTGAAAAATTTCCAGTCATGGGTACGGAACCACACGAGGCAAAACAAGGGGTTTTTCGAAGGCTGTTACGGGATGAAATCTGTTTGGGCTTTGAAGGAGCTCATGCCAGATTGGGATCTTTTGAGAGCAGCCGCTCACTTCTGGGATGTACGGAGGAACGCGTACAACTTTTCGTACAACGAAATCACTCCTACGTTCGAAGATTTCCGGGCCATTCTGGGAGGACCTGAGACGGAACATCTAGTTCTTCCGTATGCTGGCGGCATGGCCACTGTTGAGAAGCTAGTGTCTCTGCTTGGTATCTCGGCTGGAGAAGCACACGAGATGCTGATATTGAACACTGATTATGTCAACATTTCGAGACTGCCTGATAGATTTTCCGAAGCTGAGGGAGGCATCTCCGCGTGGGACGCGTTTGCTCTGTGTGCAATCGCTACTTTGTTCACGTTCACGTCCCTGGGTGTGTGCCATCACAAGTGTCTTGGACTCCGGTGAGGCAAAGGCCGGAACCGGGAGACATCGTGCCTTTGGTCTTGGGCGAGACGTTCCTGGGCATAGGTCAGATGGCGACAGGCAGCCGATACATGTGGGGAGGGAGTCCCGCTATGCTTACCATGTGGTTGAGGGAAAGGTTACAGATGATGCCCGAGGTGCCAATGCCTTGTGACGCTTGGTCCTTTTCTCGACGTCCTCTGGTGATAGGGGGCGATCAGGCTGAGCTGGAGCTCTGGATGGCCAGACTCCACACTCATCACTTGCGATGGTGGGTTCCCCACTGGAAGTTACAGACTTGTCGGACCGCTCAGGAGGGTCTCTTGGTTGTCATAGTGCCGGGGCTATCTCAGACGTCTTTCTACATTCCATCGTTGGTGCTGCGACAGTACGGGCTGGAGCAGGTGCCACTGACGGGTTTAGTTCATGCTGCTACCTTCGAGGTGGGATCTCTGCTGATGGACGATCCTTCGATGCTATTGCTGCTTATGCAGTTGTGGCAATACACGTCCTTTCCTGCCAGGGGTTCTCTTTAATCGAGAGGGGGCACTGCTCGTCGATGCGCGTATTCGAACTAGTACGAAGAGTGTATGGGGAGACACAGATGTCTATCTTGTGGAGACGGAGTGAGCTGTTGGGTGCGATCACTGGACGCCTCGACATTGAGGAGGACCGAAACGGGGCTAATCCTCGAGAATCGTACTGAATGACATGGCCGACTATGAGGCCAATGCTGACGGAGGCCAATCAAAGCACGGTCATGATGGCTCGAGCGAGGCGGCTCGAGACAGAGCTAGGGAAAGAGGCTGCGTTGACGGCCTACAGTTTGACGGAGGCATCGGGAAGGGTCCCTGAGCCAGGTAGAAGGACTACCGGAATATTCCCTGTGAAGGTGAAGAACACTCATCGTGGGAAAGGGAAGGGGAAGAAGGATGAAGGACCAAGTACGGGAAACTAGGTTGACCTTGCTGTCCAGAGTATCCACCCACTGTTATTGCAGACACATTAACTGATTAATGTTTTATTGTAGTTTTGCTAGCGTGTAGCGAGTCAAGAGTTGACCGTGCTTGAACTCATCAAAGATTGTTTTAACCGTAATGAATTTGTAGGTTAATTGAAAAGAGTTTTTCGAAACACGAGCAATTGATGCTTATTGTATTTTTTTTGTTTTTGAGACCGAACCAATGATGGCTGCCTACGTTCCCATTTTACAATTGGACTAAGGGGCTCAGGTCACCGTAGTTCGACACTTTTAGGTGAATTTGAGAAAAACAAAGACAAAAGAAGTGCGACCCTATTTTTTACCTGGATCATTAGCGGGATTGTATCCAGTTGGGTATTACTATCTGCGGAGCTTGCTTCCATTCACGGGGTTAACGAAAGGGTTTCCGTCTAAGTCTGCTAACTTCATGGCTCCTCTGGAGAAGATTCTTTGTACCACAAATGGGCCTATCCAGGTAGGCTCCCACTTTCCGAGGGGATTGGTTTGCGTAGGAGGCTTTTCCTTTAGCACCAAGTCGCCTTCTCTGATGTCTCGGATCTTGACTTTCTTATCGAATGCTCGGGCCATTCTGCTCTGGTAGGCTCGAGTGTGTTCCATGGCTTTCAATCTGCGCTCGTCGAGTAGAGCAAGTTCATCGTGACGGCTCTGTAGCCATTCGACTTCATTGATCCCATTTTCTAAGAGGACTCAAAGGGATGGAATTTCCAATTCCACGGGTAACATTGCTTCCTTTCCGTAGGTAAGTGCGAATGGAGTCTCCCCTGTGGCGGTTTTGACTGAAGTTCTGTATCCCCAGAGGGCTAGATGTAGATTTTCGGGCCAGTCCCGACCTCTGGTGGTCATCTTTCTGATTATCATGGCGAGAGTCTTGTTTGTTGCCTCTACTGCACCATTGGTTTGTGGTCTGTAAGGAGAAGACTTGTGACGTGTGACTCTAAATTCGGTCAGCAGTTGGTCACAATCTCCTTCGAAGTGGGTCCCATTATCGGATATGATCTCGTTTGGCACTCCGTATCGGCATATGATGTTCTCTTTGATGAACTCGGCCACCTTCTTAGAATTCAGTACCTTGTATGATCTGGCTTCTACCCATTTGGTGAAGTAGTCGACTGTGACTAAAATGAACTCGTGACCATTGCTCCCTGGTGGAGTGATCTTGCCGATGATGTCGATTCCCCATGTGGCGAAAGGCCATGGTGTAGTCATGCAATAGAGTTCATGCGGAGGGATGTGATTGAGGTTGGAGAACCATTGACATTTGTCGCAGCTTCGGACAAACTGGATGCAGTCTGTTTCCATCGATATCCAATAGTATCCCATACGGAGGATGATCTGTGTCAATGCTCGGGCGTTCATGTGCGGACTGCAGGTTCCGTTGTGAACTTCGTTCATTAGCTCGCTGGCTTTTTCTTTGTTTACACACCGAAGGAGTGGCCCTTGGTGGCGCTTCTTGTACAACATACCCCCCAGAATGACGAAATGGAATGTCAGGCGTTTTAATGCCATCATGTTTTTGGCTTTGATCCCTTCTTTGTATTTTCCATCTTCATTTGTGAAGGAAGCTTCTCCGTTTTGGAGGTACTGGTATATTTGGTTGTACCAGGTTTCGTCGATCGTTTCATTTTTTATTTCGATCTCACAGCAATAAGCGGGTGTTTCCCGTCCGCCTATTCTGAGGGGTTTTATTGATTTCCTATTGGGAATTTCGACAAGAGAGGTGAGGGTTGCCAGGGCATCTGCGAAGCGGTTCCTGTCTCTTGGAAAATAGTGGAAAGGGATGCCCTTGAACTGAGCAATGAGCTCCTCCATGTACGCGTGGTACTTCTGGAGGCCAGAATCTATCGTCTTCCATTTGTTTGATACTTGATTGATGATCAATGCTGAGTCTCCGTATACTTCCGGTTACGAGATGTTGCGCTCGAGGGCGGCTTCCTGCACCGGCCGCACAAAGCTTCGTGATTCTCGCTACATTGTTGGTTGTTTCAAAATTCAGCTTGATGGCTATGGGAGTGTGCTCTTCCTTGGGATCGATAAGGAGCATTCCAATACCATTCCCCTTCTTGTTGGCTGCCCCATCGAAGAAGAGTTGCCAGCGGTTTGCGCTGTCGAGTGAAAAGATTCCGTCGTCCAGAAATTGCGGATCAGGACCCTTAGGTTCACTGCTTGGGAAGTCTGCCAGCTAATCTGACATTACTCTGCCCTTCATTGATTTTCTGACCATGTACTTGATGTCGAACTCAGCCAGGAAGAATAACCACTTGGCTATTCACATTGACAGGGATGGCTTGTCGAAGAGATACCGAACGGGGTCCATTTTGGAGACCAGGAGCACTGAATGTGACTGCATGCAGTGTTTCAGTTTCCCGACTACCCATACCAAGGCGGTACAAGTTTTCTCTAATGCTGAGCCGGCTTACGAAGTAGATTGCATGCTCAACCTTGGAATCTTTTTGTTCTTGTGCCAGCATTGCTTCGATTGACATGTCTGTTACTGTCAGATACAGGAGTAGTGGCTTGTCTTCATGTGGCGGGCACAGGATTGGGGGATTCACCAAGTATGTCTTGATTTTCTCGAAAGCTGTCTGGCACTCGGAGTCACATTTGATGTCGGCATTTTTCTTCTTCAGTTTGAACATTGGCTCGCAGAGAGATGTCAACTGGTTGATGAAGAGACTGATGTACTGAAGTCTTCCCATAAAACTTTTTACTTCTGTCAGGGTCTGAGGCGGCTTCATGTCGATGATGGCCTTGATTTTCTTGGGATCGGCTTCGATACCCCTTTCTGTAACCATGTACCCCAGTACCTTGCCACGCTTGACGCCGAAGGTGCACTTCACAGGGTTCAATCTCATGGAGTGCTTTCTGAGTCTGTTGAAGAACTTTCTCAAATCGGTCATGTGTTGCATGTCTGATCCTCTTGAATGGATGATCATGTCATCGACATATACTTCAATTTCTTTGTGAATCATGTCATGGAAGAGGGCTGTTGCAGCCCGCTGGTAAGTAGCCCCAGCGTTCTTTAGACCGAACGGCATGATCGTGTAGCAGTATGTCCCCCACGGAGTGGTGAAAGCAGTCTTGGCTTGATCCTCCTCGGACATTTTGATCTGGTTGTATCCAGCGAACCCATCCACGAAGGACTTTACTTCGAAATTTGTCGTGGTGTCGACTAGCATGTCGATGTTAGGCAGTGGGAAATCATCTTTAGGGCTGGCCTTGTTGAGATCCCGAAAATCTACACAAAGATCTCGACCTTTCCATTGGCCTTGGTGACCGTCACGATGTTGGAAAGCCAGGTTGGGTACTCAATCACTCTGATGAAACCAACTCGGAGCATTTTCTCAATTTCTTCTTTCACTTTCAAGGACCACTCTGGCTTGATCTTGCGCAACTTCTGTTTGACGGGCTTGGATTCGGGATCCGTGGGAATTCTGTGCTCCACGATCGAGGGATCGAGTCCTGGCATGTCCTGGTATGACCAGGCGAACACGTCAACATACTCCCGGAGGAGGCTTATCAGGGCTTTTTTTTTCTGCATCGGCGAAGAAAATGCCCACTTGTGTCTCTTTAGGCTCTTGCACTGACCCCAGGTTCACTTTGGTCATAACCTCTTTGGCAGCTTGGGCCCGGTTGTCCTCTTGGTCAACTATACGCTTGAGAACTTCTTTAATATATTGTTCATTTAATGTGTCTGCTTCTTTATCAATTGAGTTATTAACGTCTTTTAAGTTGTTTGTTAACTTATCAGTTGTTAAAGTGGCAATGAGAGGATACTCCGAAAGGTCATACTTTTCATTAAACGAGAACGGAAATACATGGTTGGCTACATTATCATAGTCTTCCGGCGTAAGGCCGTTGGACGACTCAGAGGACTGGACTTTTACAAGGACTGACTCAAAGGGTTCGAGACCGGGTTTAGGGAGATGTGGGTGCAGGCCCAGCTTGTCTTCCATTTCTGTCTGACTTTCCCTTGGTTCGGTGAAAGTAACCAGTTCTTCAGTGGCATTGCTGGAAGCTTGATGAGGGTTCGGGGATCGAGAGGCTTGGCTTCTGTTGTCCCCATCATGACGATCATGCTGTTTTCGGAGCCCAGGTCAATCAGGTTTGGCACCTCCATGACTTCTTCAAAAAGACTTTGTAGAGCTGGTCCACTGAGAGCGTCTTCTATGAATTCTGGTTCCTTCTGCTTTGGAGTTACTGTCTCGAATGTGGCCTCGGCGGCTGATCCGAACAATCTGTTTCCCGTGGAGAGTACCCTGAGTTGCTCTTCCAAGTCTGGGATTCCTTTGAATGTGTACTCTTGCTGGACTGTGGTGGCAGTTGGTCCAGGTAGAGCTGTGATGTCGAGGAACGCTCCCCTTATCGGATTAGCCTTGAGTCCTCTGAAATGCTTGAGGTCCCATGCTAGCTTTTCCATCCTTTCTGTAGTCTCTGTGCTGACTGTCCCTGCTTCTTTCTCATCTTCATCAGTTCCACTATCGGTCCCCTCAGTTCTGCTGTCGGTTTCGTTGTCGATCCCCTCAGTTCTGCTGTCAGTTCCCTTGGTGAAGTAATGAGCGAGGTCGAAACTGTAAGTTCGGAGGTTGGGTGTATCGTCGGAGGTTCCCCTTTTGCGGGCTGCTGCCTTGGTACGGGCGAGCCTTTTGTTTTCCCTGATGTCAGTCGGTGTTGGCACATAACCAAGCCCCTGGACCGTGGTGTGGTCCTTGACTTCGATGACTTGGTGTTGGCCCTGTAACCTTTTGCCGAGCCCCAGTCCTGGGATGAAGTTCATGAGTTTCATCATCTTCATGGCGGGAGGAATCTTGTCTTGAAACAGTGGAAGGTCCACATTGCATATTTGGATCTTGGAGGTCTCCAGAGTGAATCCAGTTAATGCCATGTCGTCATTATGCTTGATTTCTAACACTGGAATGTCGTTGGTGCTGGTCCCCTCGGTGGTGACGCTGTCGCCGTAGACTGTGGTTAGCTCATTGCCTTGCATGAACTTGAGGCACTGGTGAAAGGTGGATGCCATGCCATTGATTTGATGCAGCCAGGGACGCCCCAGGATGGCTGTGAAAGTGATTGGAATGTCCAACACTTGGAATTCGGTGGGGATCATCCGCTTGCCGAACCAGATATTAAGAGTAGCAACCCCGAGAACTGTACGGGAAGTAGAATCATAGGCCTTGACAGTGTGGACTGAAGGCTTCAGATCTGTAGGCTTGATGTCAAGCAGGTCCATCATCTTGGCGGGCAAGACATTCATTCCGGAACCTCCGTCTACCAACACACGGGGAAGGCGACGCTCGTCCAACTGGACTGTGATGTAGAGTGGCTCATTGTGATCAGCCCCAAATTTTGGAAGGTCCAAATCTGTGAGGGTGATAATGTTCTAGTAATGGATGTTGCCAATCATCTGAATGACTTCGTCTGGGGTTGCATCCACGGGGACCATGGTACGGGCCATACTTTCCTCTAGCTTGAGCTTGTGAGGATATGAAGATGTGAGCAGGGACCAAAGGGAAATGTTCGCCTGGGTCTGCTTGAGCTGAGTGAGGATCGAGTCCTCTTTCAGGGAACTTGCGTCTTCGGGCAGGCCGGGTTGCAGTTCTGGCTCCGCTGGATTTTTGGTGGCCTTAGGTGGTAGTGCATGTATTTGACCCGATCAGGTTAGAACGCTGACATCAGGCTTGGCTCCTTCTGAACAGGCCACTCTAAGTTGAGCCATAGTTAGAGGAGGACTCTTCGTAGCATAGGACCATATGTCTTCCCTCAATTCGTTGACTGTAGATGTGTTCCCGGGAGCTTCGGCAGCTTTACAGATTCTGTCCCAGGATACCGGCTTGGGTGCCTCTGCGGGGAGGTAGTTTATGGATTGCCGCAGCTGTTCGAATGTTAGTACGCAACAGTGGTTGCCAGAACTGAACTGTGCGTTGCTGACCCTCCGGGGGAGGTTGGAGAGTTCTTGGTTCAGGCGAACAGTCTCCTTGATCTCTTCACGATATATCGCGCTCATTTCCTTCTTGCTGAGCATACTCAGGGCATTATGGAGTTGGGTCTGGCGATACTCATGGTTTGCTAGTTTTCCTCCACTCTTGGCCCAGATTAACTTTCTTGCAGCAGAGCCTGCGTCGAGAGTTAGTGCTTGCATTTCTTCCCATGTGAGAATAGCCAATGCTTCCTTGAACTACGCGTGGCAGTCTAGGTAAACCTCCATCGGGGAGAGCTTTCCTTTCCTCTTTATCTGAGTGGCGGGTATGTCGGAAGGTGAGTACACGGCTTCTCGAACATCTGCCCATGTAACTGGTTGCTGTCCCAGTTGATCGTTTCTGTAAACGAATGCCGCAGTCTGTGGAATCTCCCTGAGCAGTTGTTGGAGATGTATTTCCATCTTTCTCTTCCTTTTGAATAGACCTTCCTCTCTCAGTTGGCCTTTCAATTTGAGTGCGGAAATGATCCATTTCGATCCTCCCAGGACCCTTGGGATTCCGGTTTTGTATACTTCATGCCCGGCTTGGAAGAGAATGGTTTCATCGTCTTCGTCGTCGCTTTCACAGAGAACTTGCTTTCCTTGGGGAGATAAGCGCTGGTATTCGTTCTGCTGTGCCGTTCCATCTCCTAGGTCATCGGGACCGTTGACCACCCTCGTTTGGCAGAGGGGGTTGGATGAGAACAGACGGTAGTCCAGGAAGTTGCCGTGAGCAAAACCCTTGAGGTCGAACTGGTCTAGAGTGGCCTCTAGCTTTCTGTCTGAAGCTGCTTGTGACACTTTAAGGGCTTGGTCCCTGTGGGTCTTTTGAGCTTGGTTTTCGTCCCAAAGACGGTTCTCTTGAGCGGCTAGTTCCATGAGGGCCTTCCTTGCGAGAGCTAGACAGTCTCCGTAGGTGCGCGACGTCTGACTAGTGTCCAGAACTGTGATCACATCCAAATCGCCGAATGGCGGAAACACTTGGATTATGTTGACGAAGGAAGTCGGGCTGGGACATTCCTTGCGGCCCTCCTTGATCTCGGTTACCAAGAAGTTCGCCCATATCTGCTTGATTGAACACACGGGGGTGTTGAATTTTGCGATGTTGACAGTCTCGTGATCTCGCTGGATCGCCAAGTCTATCAGAGCTAACAGTTTGCTGGCGGGATGTCTGAATCCGTGGCCATGACGACTGGGAGCAGAATCGAACTTGAGCATGTTGATGCTGAGGTGGTCATTTCCCTCGTCGGAAGCTGACTCTGTCTTGTGGGGAAGACCTTTACAGATGTTTTCGGGGTGGCTGTCGGAAGCGTTCTCGAAATTGATCTGATTTGTAGCGGGGTGGGGAGCTTTGTCTCCTACGCTGTTGCCCTTGGCCTTGGCGGCGCTTGTGGCTTTAAGCTTGACTTACGGCACGGGCCGGTTGCCACTGGGGCTGGTAGTCGGAAGTGATGATGAGCTTTGGGCCCTATTAGCTAGGGCCTCGTTGAGGGTAACTTTGGCGTTGCAAAATCTGATAATAAGGACCGGATCCTTGGTATCATCAGGATATCTGGAATAGATGATGTTGACGAAGTCATCATCAGTCACTTGATCAGAGGGGTTCTTTGTCGTGTCAACCAGTTGCTTCCAGTTGTCGGATAACTGCCTGTACTGGACGTTGAGCTTGACAACTTCCATGGTGTTGGATCCCTGGTCGTAGGTGACCTGATCGCAACGGGTGCCGTCCTCGAAACTGAGCATATGTATGTAGGGATCTTCTTGCGGGTCTTCTGCATCCTCGACTCCGGAGAGTCCTGATTCGTCGCCGTCTGACGGCTCAACCCAAACGTAAGGATGCCTTGCGTCCTGCTGCGTTGCTGGAGCTGCTAGAAAAACATCATGCCCTTTGCTGGAAAAAAGGGGCTCGGCGGGTGATGGAGGAAAACTCCCTCTTGTTTTAAAAACCGAGCAATTGTACTCACTACCGCTGTAGCAGTATGCAAATGCAGGGGTCGAATCCACAGAGACTCGTTGCTAAACAAGTAAAGTAAAAGCAGTAAATTTAGTAACCACAGTTTATAGATTTGATTGAACACTAAAAGCATAAAATAAATAACAAAAACTAACTAAACAAGAAAACAGATTATGAGCAGAGATTCATAGATTGGATTTCACTTCACCATCATTCTATGCAGAATTTTACTTATAAAACATTAACTCAACTTCTAGGGTTCATTCACTTTAGCTAGGATCGACACGGTTAGATGGCCGGATTACAATCCTAAATACTCTCTTAATATTGTGACTTCTATTACGGTACCACAATATGCTAAGAATACATTAAACACGAAAGAATAACAAAACCTAACGTTGACCCGATTCTATTACGACACAGACCAAGTTATTCAATAAATAGCAGTCTATGTATCAAAATCTCAAATTAATGGCGAATTCAATAACCAATTATTCAAACACGAGTTCGTATATTAACATACATCTCAACTATAAGAACAAGAAATTAAAATCTATTAATGAACTAGAAGGAATTAAATTGAAAGAATTAAAATACTATTGCATAGAAATCCGGTGAAGATTCAACCAATCTACAAATCTAAGAAATTTAGCTACTCATAATTTACAATGATAAAACCTGGAATTCGGAATAATTCTTCTCTTCAATGGAATTGTTAAAAAAAATCAAAACTCCCCAATGCTATGATATATATTACTGATTCCCAGGATGTCTAAAAACTAACAGGGCTGTGAATATATAAGGATTAGGGCAAAAGCTATGGACCCAGGCCAGGAAAAGACTTAATTGCCCTTCAATTGAATCGTGAAAACCGCAGCTGGTTACGGCGGAGAGCGGCCGCCCTTGATGTTGGCGCCGTCGCCCTTGGTGACAGAGAGTTTGGCCGAGATTCTTCCTTGCAGTGCGGCCGCCCTAGCTGTTGAACGCGGCCGCCCTTGTTGACAGAGAGTTTGGCCTAGAGCTTGGCCCAACCTTGGCCCCAAATGGCCCATTCCTTCCAACCTCGGCCCCAAATGGCCCTAGCAGTGCTCAGCCATGGCCGGCCATCCTTGTGCCTGGGTTTGAAATAATTAATATTCGTTTCGTCTCGCTATTTTGCCGTCGCACTTTGGCCACTATAACGAATTCTTTTGCACTTCGCTCTTTGAGATTTTATTTTTCATTTTAGCCCATGAATTTTTATAAATCAAATTCGTCCAAAATTTTCATATTTCCAGTTTAGTCCCTGAATTTTCCAATATTTCCAATTTAGCCCTTGACCTTCCAAATGTCAGTTTTGTCCCAGATTTTTCAGAATTGCAATTTGATCCAAAAACTTCCAAAGTACGCACCAATCCTCCATTTTGTCAGTAATTGCACTTCAACCCCTATACTTTCAAAACACTCACAAACCATATCAAATATACATAAAACTCGAGAATCAAACACAAAGAAAGCCTAAAAGTGCATCATTTGGATGGGTAAATACACATCCATCAAACACCCACAAACTAACCTTTTGCTCGTCCAGAGTAAAACAAAACTAAAAGAAGTAAAATAAAGCTACTCTAACTACTAATAATAAAATATAAAAACAAAATACTTATTTTTGGGATGTTCTATCACAGATGAGTCATTGGCCATACAAGTCTCAGATTCTCACCGACACACATAATCAACAAGTGCCACCACAGTAATGGGATTACAATCACATTGAAGCATAAAACTCACAATTTTCCACCGCGGCATGAATGATGAATGAATTATGGGAGATCACTGGCAACAACCTAAGATTGTTTATGAATTCACTAAGTGATGCTCTAAATCAATATGTCATAGACAGTACAAACCCAAAAAGGACACTCATATGCATATTTACACGATTGTCAACCCGGTTACTCAATATTGAAAGAATAATATGGCTTAAATGTTAAGTGCGACAATTCGCGAGGGCTAGGTTCATGGTTACAAATGAAGGTAAGGACATACGAACATAAGAAAGTGAAACTAGAAAGTCTTCTTGTAACAATACATCCTCACTTTGATGATAATTTCTCCACTCACCCTTACTACTTCCCAATGTGTCAACCCACTAACTAAAACTTTTTCATACATTGACATGTGGTTGAGGACATTCCATTACTTTCTTTGATCACCTTGAAACATAATTTCCACTTTAACATTAGAGAGGGCAAGGCTTCATTTTTTTCTTCTTTTATTTTATTTTTTTACTTTGCACAAATGTATCACAAAGAATGTGCATTACTATTTTGCTCAAGCCCCTCTTTTCATTACATAACATGACCCGTTTTTTTTTTTTTTCGTGACCACTTTCCACTCAATCCTTTGATTTTCATAACATCCCCCGAAATATTCCCATTCTTTCCCTAGTTCCACTTTCTTGATAAGGTGAGAAAATAGTGTATAAGTTAAAAGGGTGGGGCAATAAAGGTACAAATGAAGGCGAATGGTGGTCTAAGATAACCTCCCACTTTGTGAGAGATTCCATTCTTTTTCAAGCTCAAAAGGGGGTTCTAGCGGAAAATTTTATATAAGTGACGAGAAAGTTTAAGGCTCACAAAAAGGGATTCAAAGAATAGCCATATATATCAAGTAACCTATTGACGTGTTATTGACAATCATGCAAACATGTTCTAGGGACCCCGAGAATACACAAAGTGATCCCATAAAAGGCACCTAAGTTGATGACAATGACCAAGAATATGATACGGAAGTGAGAGGTGGTGCAATCATAATTTAAATGTTTCAATGCAATCCCAATCACCACACTAATAATAGCACATGCGATTTTAAAATTAAAGAACACTCTCATCATCACAGACTTTAGCCAACATCCCAACTATGAAAAGAACAAAAATTTTTAATTTTTCTATTTTTTTGGAGGGTGACACTATATACACTCCCCTATAAACCCACAAACTCGGAGAGATGCCCACCCCCAAACTCAAAACATGCTATGTCCTCAGAGCAAAGAGAACAAAATCGTGCCTTGGGCTCAACAGACGACATGACATGACTAAACAGTAATTAACATAAAAATAAAACATACCTCATTGGGTTGCTTCCCAAGCAACACATTTGGTTAAAGTCGTTAGCCCGACTATAGTCCCAATCTCACTTGGCCTTTGCTTTGTGGCCTTTGGACCCTCTCTTCTCCTCACGGGAACAAACACCCTTCTCTTTCCAAATCAGCTCTCCATTGTCAACAAGTAGGGGTGAAGCCACATTTATTTTTGAAACTTTACGCTTGTGCTTACCCCTCTTTCTTTTATTTTTATTGGGGTTCCCACCCCCAAACTCAACCTTTTCTGCAACCTGCAGAACACCATTCTCACAACCAAGATCAAGAGAGTTATCATGCACAGAAATATTTAAAAATATAGAATCAGATAAATCACTATAACTCTCCTCACTAACTCTCGATTTTGAAGGCCCTTGTGGTAAATGTGATGGATTCGACTCTTTATGGGAGTCGTGTGGGGTGTGATACGACCCGTTACTCCTAAAGTATTGGTCGATCTTAATGTTACTAGCCAAGAGGCACACGTTCGCATTATCCCCACTTTTCTCACATCCATTCACATCATCTTTAAAAATTGAAAAATCATTTATGGCTCCTACAAAACCATCTTTGGGGGAGGGTTTCTTATCATTTTTAAGCATACAAAACTTACATTCCTCCCCCATACCTCTCAAGGACACCAGCCCTTGACACACATCAATGGTGGCCTTAGTATCAAACATAAATGGCCTCCCAAGCAGAATGGGAGTTTTCAGTTGTTCCTCACTTGATCCCTCCATACACATCACATAAAAGTCAATGGGGATAATGATTTTATCAATTTTAACCAACACCCCTTCAATAACCCCTAAGGGTCTTTTGATTGAGAGATCCGCCAATTGCAAGTCTCTCTTGGGTGGTTTCAACTCACATACCCCCAAACTTCTAAAAACATGAAAGGGCATCACATTCACACTTGCCCCAAGATCCAACAAACCTTTAAAATTTTGACCCCCTAAAGAAATTGGGCAACCTTCAAAAGTTGCTCTACTTGTGTGCCCACCTTTTCAAACGCAGCTTCTGAATTTCTATTACTTTGCTGCACCTCCATCCTTAACTGTTGGACTGCCAGCTCCCAAGGCTCTTTATCATGTTGTCCAGGTGGTGGCACATGAAGAGGTTTTGCTTGCTGATTATGATGGCCACCCCATGGATTGTAATTGCCATATTGGTTGCCTTGGGGTGGTGGCCTTTGTCCATATCCGTTGAAAGCATGTGCCTGTTCAGGATGATAAGAGAATTTTGCTACACTTGGACACATATTAGTCACATGAGATGATAAACCACAATTTGTACAATAATCAGTAATAACATTGGCACCCGCAGAAGTGCCACAAGAGTCAATTTATCCAATTTATTATTTAAAAGTGCAATCTGCTTTGAAATATTATCACTAGCATTCAATTCAAGTACCCCCCTTGTTTTACCCCTCGAACTCTTTTGTTGAGAGTTAGCACTCAACATCTCAAATAAAGCTTTAGTTTCTTCCGGGGTCTTGGCTCCTATCGAGCCTCCAGCAGCATTGTCAACTATTGATTCACCATTTTCATTCAAGCCATCGTAAAAGGCTTGGTTCAGTGAGGGTAGTGTGAAATTTTGTTGGGGACATTGCATTAACATTGTATTAAATCTTTCCCATGCCTCATGAAAAGGCTCCCCCACATCTTTGGAAAATGTCATCAATTTCTGTCTAAACCCAGCCAAAAGATGATGTGGGTGATATCTTTTAAGGAACACATCTTGCGATTCTACCCAAGTACTGATGCTGCTCGGTGCAAGCATCATCAACCATGTTTTAGCCACTCCCTTAAGAGTGTAAGGAAAGCACTTCAGTCTAATTTGCTCCTCAGTCACTCCCTGTCTTAAGAAAAATTGAGCAACAACAATAATATATTCTTTAAGGAACGTGAGTGCATCCTCATCAGGCAATCCGTGAAAGCTTGGCAACATGGCAAAGTATTGTCCTTTGACCTCTAGATTTTTTGCTGCATCGGACAGCACTATGAAAGAGGTAGATGTGTCTACCCTAGGTCTAAGGAAATCATTCATAGTTTGTGCCGGTGGTTCTGCCATCTCGGCTTTCTCTTCCTCTACCTCGGTGGTGGAGGGTTCTGATTCGGTGTCAGAATCTGAGAAAAGGGGATTAAAGAGGGGATCGCCCTCAAATACTTTCTCAAGAAGCTTAGTGTCTTTAGCTTTATTAAGTCTGTTTATGTTGTCGTTCAATGGCACCAATGTAGGTTTCAAAGAACGACGATGTGAGCACCCCAACCCGGGACCTAACGCGTGTCCCGAGCTTGAGGAGCTCAAACTAAGAAAACCCATCTAAAATTTTTAAAAACTTTTATTTCACTTTAAAAGAAAATCACTTCTCAAACTTCCAAAATAAGATCAACTGTTAATATCTCCACTCGGAGGAATCTAAACAAATATTCTAATAAACTAAAACTTGATCAATTACATTGAAAACCCAAATTAACATTGTTTAACAAAAGAGTTTTCCATACAACTTATAAAAGAGTAATATTTAAATAGGACTCCCGAAAACCCACTCATATACCTATCATGACAAGTCTCAAAATCAAGAGTCCAAACTCTTTCCCCGGCCTCACTGGCTCAGTCACCTGTCTCAGCACAATCTAAAACAGTAAAAGGAAAGGGGTGAGAATAAATCTCAATAAGCTATTATGAATGCAGCAAGATGCCAAACAAGATGCGACACATAGCATGGTCACACATAACACATTATGAAAGCGGTAAACACCTTACGTTACCTCATTTTACCTTTCCAGTCTGAACAATAAGTTGTACAACGTGGGAGTAAAACTCCACTCTTTGGTGAATTGCCCCCATGCACATTCACCGCTTATATGACTCATACTCCAGAGATCCATATAAGAAAATCAGATATCTATATGACCTTTTAATAAGAGTACCATATAATATTGCCGCTATCTGTAAGGCTTTTAGCTTAATACAGAAGCATTCCCCCTAATCACCAAATCGCAGCGGACTGTAAGGCTTTTGGCTCAATACAGCTGCTAGCACACCCACTCTGTAACCACAGAGGGGACGGTCACAGGTATAATGAACCTTCAATCACTTATAGAACAAATCAATAATTGATTGAATTCCATTATACCCCCGAATCACATATACACGTTCAAGCACATAATAGATACTTGAAATAAATCCACAAAAGGGATAAGAACATAACAACATGGTAATGTATACTCATGTTAAATCAATACTATAGTGCAACATTCATTTAATACAATATGTATAATACCATCAATGAATATGAATTCAAGTAAGGTATCCATATAGCCAAATAATCCACACTTGGGATGCAGCATAACAATATACCAATTAATCCCCACTCGGGATACAATAAAATCAACATGCCAGAAATTCCATAATTAGGATACAACATAACAATATGCCAAATAATCCACACTGGGGATATAGTAAAACGATGTAATACATATACGTTCCTTACTAACGCAATAGTGTAACTTATAACCTCTACACTATTCAAAATAATCACCAAATGTATGGGAGCAATTAAGGCCACCCTGAACCATAAACCATTTCTACGAAGTCATCACTCAACCTTGAATGATCTTAATAAAAGTTCAAGATCTACTTCCCAAGTTTGAACTACTTTAGTAAAGTTACTAACCAAGCTTATCAACCATTTTCTGAACAATATTTAACTACTCCCATAATTTCATTTTGACCAAATAAGATATTATGGCCTAGCCAAGGTATTCTACTTTACCTAGGTTAAAAGGATTAATTCATATCTGGTGTAGATTAGTCTCCATTACTTTGAAATGGTTAGAAATCAGGTTAAGTGGTTGTTGGTGAAAATCAGCAAGAAAGGAAACTGGGGAGAATTCTGATGACATGGGCAACCGCCCAGGACAGAATGGGCGACCGCCCAAGTAAGGTTAAAAAGGGTTTGATGTTACTGCCGAGGTGGGCGGCCGCACAGGTAAGAATGGGCGACCGCCCAATGATGGGAAAATTGAAGGCTAATTGCTGGACATATGGGCGGCCGCTCAGCCCCACATGGGCGACCGCCCAAGACTAAATTTCAGAATCTGCAGGTGAACAAATTAGTTCCAACAACAATCACTTTCACTCCTAACTATTTTATACCTCATCAAAACAATTAAGAGAACCCAACCCACTTTCGCTTACTTAGTCAATCCCCACATTTCCTTATCACAATTCCATCTTAACATTCTTTATTCAATTTAAATCTTACTCCCTTACTCTTTACTATTTTCCATGGACATCAACATCATACTTATTTCATTAACCCATTCATCCACTCCAAGAAGTATCCCAAATCATCAAACAACAAGAATTCCAAACAAGAACAACATCAATTATCTCATGAGCAAGTAATTGAAGGAAAATCATAATACTCACATTATTAAAAGTATACCAAACCCTTTTTCTACTCCTTTCTACCCAAATGAAATAACTCAAAATCTTTTCCAAATCAAAGTGAGGTAGTCATAACCACATGCAAGAACTCCATTAAAATCATCAACCTTTCATACTCATTATACTCTCATTCTTCCCACATAAACCCCCATCTCATACTAAAAACCAATTCATCCTTAATTAACCCATTTTACTCAAATAACCTTATTTAAAAATACAACATCCTTTTTCTTTTCACAAAACATTCATTAACACATAAAATGTGCAATATTTAGAAAGAAGTCATAATAACTTACTTAGCAAATATGAGATGGATTAAGGATCTTCTTAGCTTGATAAGCTCCCCTCTTCACCCCGAACATGTAAGTACAATCGAATTGCCAAATGGATAAGATTTGAACTTGGTAGGAACTTGGAAATTGAAGCTTTCATGGTAGTGCTTCCATGGATATTTTTTAGAGGAAGGAAGAAAAAAATGATGAGGGAAAAGTGGGGAGGTGAATAAAAAATGATGGAGGAAGCATGGGAGGAGTATGGGGAAGTATGGGCTTTGACTTAAGAAGAGGGAGGGGAGGAAAATAGGGGATATGCCCCCCCCCCCCATATCCATATAAATAAAAATCTTCCCAATTCCAACATTTAAGCCCCTAAATGTCCAAGGAATGAAATTAAACTTCTACTACTATCCTCTACACAAGTACCACCCAACTACTCATAATATTTTATTTATTTATTTTATTATGACTCCACCATACTACTTAAAATAGTTTATTGATTTTCAATTATTATACTTTCCCAAAATACTTTAATCTATTTCCCTTTAATTCTAAGGCTTTAAGATTATCTAATAACCATTTTAATTACCATAATAAATCAAAGATATAATTTAAGCACATAAAGTCAACAAATATTATAAAAGGCATATAATATGATACTAAAATAGTGCCTAGGGTTAGGGTCGTTACATTCACTCCCCCTTAAAGAAAATTCGTCCCGAATTTTAAAAAGACTTACCTTAAAGATCAATAACAAAGGTTACTCTCCCAAGCATTTTGAATTACAACCTTCAAACAGTTTCCTCAATGTCATGATTCTTCTATACATTCTTACAACCCAAGTATTCTAGAATTTAATCCCGGAATTTCGATTCTAATAACTCTCAATGGTTTCCCCACATAAGTCAAATCCGTCAAATCATCCTTAACTGAAGAACTCCATACGTTCGAAGGATCATACAAATAAATTTTCCATACCAAGCTTTATACAATACCCATTCAATGCTAAACTAAAAACTATTATTATACGCAAACTTGCTAAGGTTAATTAACTTCTCAACTTGAAAGGAAGTCCATCACACAACACATAACCTATTCTTCAAGAATCTAGATAGTCTTCTAATCTCTTCCTTTCAAGTAACTAATTTCTCCAAACTCTTAGGATCGGTAACAAGTCTCAAATAGAGCTTCAAAAGATAAGGTTCCCACTTTAATAACGCAACACAATTGCAGCCACTCTCGAGAAGAGAATAAGAAAATTTCACTTTATCTAAATTAACTTTCTCAAAACATACGCTATTACTTTCCCATTTTGCATAATATCACAACCTAATCTTCCTTTAATACACACTTAAAATTTCACAAAGTCCTCACATCCACTAGGTAAGGTAAGGATCAGATCTATAGCCAATCTATTCTCCATCTCTATCAATATGATTCATCCTTATTATATCCTACACCATTTATATATTCTTTAAAGTTAACTAAATCAATGATTTTACAATTATCAAGGATTCCCTAAAAATTCCTTCGGTAGCACTTACCAGCCTAAAGATCACGAACTCAATCCTCACAAGATCCATGGTAACCTTCAAGCTTAAGACTATATAACCCCAAAATGTAAAATCTTCGCGAGCCAACTCACATTGGCTAAACTTCTCAAACGATGAATTCCCACTATAGGCAAATAACACAACTCACAAATGATCCTCATGATCCTCTCGTATCTTTAAATAACTAAGGAGGTCATAAATCATATCTACCATAAAGCCGTCAAGATAAGGATTAAAATTCTGATTATCATACTTAGAATCAACACATGAGATATTTTGATGGAACACCATTATCATCTACTCACAACTAGCATGTAAAATTTCTGGAAAGACACTTATGCAAGTCTAACACATACCAAATACCCTTCACACTTTTAACCAAAACTTTCTGTCTTTAATGCTTATATAACAAGAATACCATATAAAGGTTTATCTATATCAAATACCAATATAATCAAATTAGGTATAGAAAAGGAGACTCACTTCTTATGATAGTCTACCAATGCACAACAACTACTTAACTCTCCAGGTCAAGTATATCTCATAATTACAAATCGGTAATCATACCAAATCAACTGGCAATCCATGCCCAGTTATACCACATCATCATCGTGGTAAACCAAAGAAGATTCGAGGTATTCTCTCATAAGAGCAGAATCCTCTAACAATAAAACAAAATCTCAAGCAATGTATGCCACATAGAAGCAAAATGTGATGCCAAACATAAATGATATGAAACAGGATCTTATAAAATATGACCCCTAACTTCTGAGACAGGTAATATATCTCTAGTGACCTCTGAGGGAGCTATCTCTCCTAGGCCCGAAACACGTACTCGACCTTGGACCTTCACTTTACAACACCGACAATATTGTTATTACTAAATCTTTCTTCAAATCCTTTCATGATAATTCTAACTTAACTAAAATGGATACAGAATTCCCAATAACTTTGAATATCAACCTTACCACATTCATTCCAAAACCACTCTTTCTTGTTTATTTCCAAAGCCCTATTAATTGACTAACCATTACAACCACCATGCATATCACCTAATACACCATATACCATATCTGACCACAATTCAACAACAACTATACCACTTAGTCAACTTTAATTATAAAGCTCTCAGATGATACCACATACCTTATCCAAGCCATATAACTCTATTACGCTATCTTTCCACCTTAAACCATATCTTATTATCACTATTCGCCATATTCATTCACCCACTACCCAAGTTATTTTCATTATTTTTACACATCACAAGCCACCCAACACTACTCTCTCCACCATATACTAACCTTTATAATACCCTTTTCAATTACCAACCTATATTTATTTTTTCAAACCATCACTCTACTCATTTCCAAACCCCTTCTTTTTTTTTCATTATTTCAAAAGCCAAGCAAATTGTCAAACTTATCAATAATCATTTATACGGTACTAATAGCATCATATAACATATATAACAACAACTTTACAACTTAGCCAACTTCATTAAAAGGAACCCGAAGCAATACCACATACTTAAATTATTTTTCTTAACATCAATACTATACCAAAACTTCACTATTCCATATCTCAACTAATTTAACAAATTTCAACCCAAGTTAAATGTACCAACCCACCTGCAACATTTCCCATATTCAATCCAATACCATTTTAATTCATTACTTAAAATACCATGACTGTGAGGCTATAATTTAAACATCCTTCATTTTTTAGAACCTTTTGCTGGCCATCACTGTTTCCAGCCATTAGAACAAACTCCTGCACTAAACACTCGGCATCAATTACCACACACTCCCCCTTAGTTTAGACATCTACCCTTGACCTCTAAACTAAGCTCTGATACCAACTGTGAGCACCCCAACCCGGGACCTAACGCGTGTCCCGAGCTTGAGGAGCTCAAACTAAGAAAACCCATCTTAAATTTTTAAAAACTTTTATTTCACTTTAAAAGAAAATCACTTCTCAAACTTCCAAAATAAGATCAACTGTTAATATCTCCACTCGGAGGAATTTAAACAAATATTCTAATAACCTATAAATTGATCAATTACATTGAAAACCCAAATTAACATTGTTTAACAAAAGAGTTTTCCATACAACTTATAAAAGAGTAATATTTAAATAGGACTCCCGACAACCCACTCATATACCTATCCTGACAAGTCCCAAAAGCAAGAGTCCAAACTCTTTCCCCGGCCTCACTGGCTCAGTCACCTATCTCAGCACAATCTAAAACAGTAAAAGGGAAAGGGTGAGAATAAATCTCAATAAGCTATTATGAATGAAGAAAGATGCCAAACAAGATGCAACACATAGCATGGTCACACATAACACATTATGAAAGCGGTAAACACCTTACGTTACCTCATTTTACCTTTCCCGTCTGAACAATAAGTCGTACAACGTGGGAGTAAAACTCCACTCTTTGGTGAATTGCCCCCATGCACATTCACCGCTTATAGGACTCATACTCCAGAGATCCATATAAGAAAATCAGATATCTATATGACCCTTTAATAAGAGTACCATATAATATTGCCGCTATCTGTAAGGCTTTTGGCTTAATACAGAAGCATTCCCCCTAATCACCAAATCGCAGCGGACTGTAAGGCTTTTGGCTCAATACAGCTGCTAGCACACCCACTCTGTGGCCACAGAGGGGACGGTCACAGGTATAATGAACCTTCAATCACTTATAGAACAAATCAATAATTGATTGAATTCCATTATACCCCCGAATCACATATACACGTTCAAGCACATAATAGATACTTGAAATAAATCCACAAAAGGGATAAGAACATAACAACATGGTAATGTATACTCATGTTAAATCAATACTATAGTGCAACATTCATTTAATACACTATGCATAATACCATCAATGAATATGAATTCAAGTAAGGTATCCATATAGCCAAATAATCCACACTTGGGATGCAGCATAACAATATACCAATTAATCCCCACTCGGGATACAATAAAATCAACATGCCAGAAATTCCACAATTAGGATACAACATAACAATATGCCAAATAATCCACACTAGGGATACAGTACAACGATGTAATAAATTTACGTTCCTTACTAACGCAATAGTGTAACTTATAACCTCTACACTATTCAAAATAATCACCAAATGTATGGGAGCAATTAAGGCCACCCTGAACCATAAACCATTTCTATGAAGTCATCACTCAACCTTGAATGATCTTAATAAAAGTTCAAGATCTACTTCCCAAGTTTGATCTACTTTAGTAAAGTTACTAACCAAGCTTATCAACCATTTTCTGAACAATATTTAACTACTCCCATAATTTCATTTTGACCAAATAAGATATTATGGCCTAGCCAAGGTATTCTACTTTACCTAGGTTAAAAGGATTAATTCATATCCGGGGCAGATTAGTCTCCACTACTTTGAAATGGTTAGAAATCAGGTTAAGTGGTTGTTGGTGAAAATCAGCAAGAAAGGAAACTGGGGAGAATTCTGATGACATGGGCAACCGCCCAGGACAGAATGGGCGACTGCCCAAGTAGTGTTAAAAAGGGTTTGATGTTACTGCCGAGGTGGGCGGCCGCACAGGTAAGAATGGGCGACCGCCCAATGATGGGAAAATTGAAGGCTAATTGCTGGACATATGGACGGCCGCTCAGCCCCACATGGGCGACCGCCCAAGACTAAATTTCAGAATCTGCAGGTGAACAAATTAGTTCCAACAACAATCACTTTCACTCCTAACTATTTTATACCTCATCAAAACAATTAAGAGAACCCAACCCACTTTCACTTACTTAGTCAATCCCCACATTTCCTTATCACAATTCCATCTTAACATTTTTTATTCAATTTAAATCTTACTCCCTTACTCTTTACTATTTCCCATGGACATCAACATCATACTTATTTCATTAACCCATTCATCCACTCCAAGAAGTATCCCAAATCATCAAACAACAAGAATTCCAAACAATAACAACATCAATTATCTCATGAGCAAGTAATTGAAGGAAAATCATAATACTCACATTATTAAAAGTATACCAAACCCTTTTTCTACTCCTTTCTACCCAAATGAAATAACTCAAAATCTTTTCCAAATCAAAGTGAGGTAGTCATAACCACATGCAAGAACTCCATTAAAATCATCAACCTTTTATACTCATTATATTCTCATTCTTCCCACATAAACCCCCATCTCATACTAAAAATCAATTCATCCTTAATTAAACCATTTTACTCAAATAACCTTATTTAAAAATACAACATCCTTTTTCTTTTCACAAAACATTCATTAACACATAAAATGTGCAATATTTAGAAAGAAGTCATAATAACTTACTTAGCAAATATGAGATGGATTAAGGATCTTCTTAGCTTGATAAGTTCCCCTCTTCACCCTGAACACGGAAGTACAATCGGATTGCCAAATGGATAAGATTTGAACTTGGTAGGAACTTGGAAATTGAAGCTTTCATGGTAGTGCTTCCATGGATATTTTTGAGAGGAAGGAAGAAGAAAATGATGAGGGAAAAGTGGGGAGGTGAATAAAAAATGATGGAGGAAGCATGGGAGGAGTATGGGGAAGTATGGGCTTTGACTTAAGAAGAGGGAGGGGAGGAAAATAGGGGATATGCCCCCCCCCCATATCCATATAAATAAAAATCTTCCCAATTCCAACATTTAAGCCCCTAAATGTCCAAGGAATGAAATTAAACTTCTACTACTATCCTCTACACAAGTACCACCCAACTACTCATAATATTTTATTTATTTATTTTATTCTGACTCCACCATACTACTTAAAATAGTTTATTGATTTTCAATTATTATACTTCCCCAAAATACTTTAATCTATTTCCCTTTAATTCTAAGGATTTAAGATTATCTCATAACCATTTTAATTACCATAATAAATCAAAGATATAATTTAAGCACATAAAGTCAACAAATAATATAAAAGGCATATAATATGATACTAAAATAGTACCTAGGGTTAGGGTCGTTACAGACGACCTTGCATTCACTACCTAACCTACTTGTTTACTTGCAACAAGTCCCCGGCAACGGCGTCAAAAACTTGATGGAGGAAAACTCCCTCTTGTTTTAAAAACCGAGCAAGTGTACTCACTACCGGTGTAGCAGTATGCAAATGCAGGGGTCGAATCCACAGAGACTCGTTGGTAAACAAGTAAAGTAAAAGCAGTAAATTTAGTAACCACAGTTTATAGATTTGATTGAACACTAAAAGCATAAAATAAATAACAAAAACTAACTATACAAGAAAACAGATTATGAGCAGAGATTCATAGATTGGATTTCACTTCACCATCATTCTATGCAGAATTTTACTTATAAAACATTAACTCAACTTCTAGGGTTCATTCACTTTAGCTAGGATCGACACGGTTAGATGGCCGGATTACAATCCTAAATACTCTCTTAATATTGTGACTTCTATTACGGTACCACAAAATGCCAAGAATACATTAAACACGAAAGAATAACAAAACCTAACGTTGATCCGATTCTATTACGGCACAGACCAAGTTATTCAATAAATAGCAGTCTATGTATCAAGATCCCAAATTAATGGCGAATTCAATACCCAATTATTCAAAGACGAGTTCGTATATTAACATACATCTCAAATCTAAGAACAAGAAATTAAAATCTATTAATGAACTAGAAGGAATTAAATTGAAAGAATTAAAATACTATTGCATAGAAATCCGGTGAAGATTCAACCAATCTACAAATCTAAGAAATTTAGCTACTCATAATTTACAATGATAAAACCTGGAATTCGGAATAATTCTTCTCTTCAATGGAATTGTTAAAAAAAATCAAAACTCCCCAATGTTATGATATATATTACTGATTCCCAGGATCTCTAAACACTAACAGGGCTGTGAATATATAAGGATTAGGGCAAAAGCTATGGACCCAGGCCAGGAAAATACTTAATTGCCCTTCAATTGAATCGTGAAAACCGCAGCTGGTTATGGCGGAGAGCGGCTGCCCTTGATGTTGGCGCGGTCGCCCTTGGTGACAGAGAGTTTGGCCGAGATTCTTCCTTGCAGTGCGGCCGCCCTAGCTGTTGAACGCGGCCGCCCTTGTTGGCAGAGAGTTTGGCCTAGAGCTTGGCCCAACCTTGGCCCCAAATGGCCCATTCCTTCCAACCTCGGCCCCAAATGGCCCTAGCAGTGCTCGGCCATGGCCGGCCATCCTTGTGCCTGGGTTTGTAATAATTAATATTCGTTTCGTCTCGCTATTTTGCCGTCGCACTTTGGCCACTATAATGAATTCTTTTGCACTACGCTCTATGAGATTTTATTTTTCATTTTAGCCCATGAATTTTTATAAATCAAATTCGTCCAAAATTTCCATATTTCCAGTTTAGTCCCTGAATTTTCCAATATTTCCGATTTAGCCCTTGAACTTCCAAATGTCAGTTTTGTCCCAGATTTTTCAGAATTGCAATTTGATCCAAAAACTTCCAAAGTACGCACCAATCCTCCGTTTTGTCAGTAATTGCACTTCAACCCCTGTACTTTCAAAACACTCACAAACCATATCAAATATGCATAAAACTCGGGAATCAAACACAAAGAAAGCCTAAAAGTGCATCATTTGGATGGGTAAATACACATCCATCAGCGGGTAATTCCTCTTGGAGGAAATCCCATACGACGTCCATACATTCAAGACGAGTATGACGGTTCTTGTTGACCTTTATCACGAAAATCTCTTCGCCTGGCGGGGCCAGAGAGTTGGCTTGAAGAATGCTGACAAATTTCCGATTGGAGACAGGAGGTTTGTGTGCCCGCATCATGGCAATGCTCAGTGTTTCTTTCCAGTCTGCCTCCAAATGTTGGAAACGACAGTTGAACTTGATGTATTGGACTGCTTCAGGGGCTGCCTGCTTGAGAACGTTGACATAGTTAGCATCTCCGGACTCTGAGGGATTCTGATGAGATTTGCCCCAGTAGTCCCTTGGTTGATTTGAAGGAGGTAGCCCCGGTGCCTGGCTGCGGGCACGCTTGGCTGCTATCTCGACTTCGTTTCCTATGAGGAAACTGTCCCCTCTGATGACTTCAAGATCTCCCTGATGGTTAATGAAGTTAACGCACTGATGGGGAGTGGAGGCTATGGCTTTCATGTGATGTAGCCAAGGGCGTCCCAACAGAACTGTGAATTCGGATGGAATGTCCATCACGTGGAATTTTGCTGGCACCATTTGGGTTTCGAACCAGAGTTCCAGAGTCACCATCCCCAGGATGGGACGAGACGTGCTGTCGTAGGCCTTGATAGTCCGGGTTGATGGAATCAAGTGGCTTTCGTTGATGCGTAGGGCTCGCATCATGCTGAGAGGGAGGACGTTAACGGCTGACCCGTTGTCAACCAATACTCCGGGGAGTGATATGGTGTTGAGCTTGAGAGTGATGTACAGGGCTTCATTGTGCCCCGAGGCATCTCTCGGTAGGTCTTCGTCACAGAACATGATCATACTGCCATACAGTCGAGAATCGTAGATCTGGTCTCTATCCGAAGAAGGAGAGTCATCAAGCCATCCGTTTCCTATTTTCCTCTTGCGAGATAAAGCCTTTACTGGAGCCTCGGGATTGTGTTGAGGCTGTTTATGGCGATTGCCACCCTTGGTTAGCACGTTGATCGAGTGCGAGTGCCAAGCTGACTTTGATCTTCCTTTGCCGGTCCGTGCTCGGAAGCTGGACAAATTGAACCTTGGCTGATCCCATGGGGGGTTAGGCTTCTGACTGGCAGTAAGATTACCAAGATCTGAGGTATTCCGATGTGCCAAGGTTTGAACTCTGGTGTCAGCAAGACTTTTTGGCTTTCCCACCCCTGTCTGCTCTAAAGCTGCATGGCCTGGAGGAAGGGAGGACTGGCTGGAGTAGAGTATGTAGTAGTCGAACCTCCCGGATGGCTCTCCGAGTGTACCCACACTGGTGTCTCCAGCTTCGTATCTTTCTCTCAGTTTCTGTTGAGAGGACTTCTTCTTCTGTTTTCTCAGAGGATTGCTCCTGACCATGTCTTGGGACTCGTACTCCAGGCAGGCGGAGCAGTCACAAACATCGTAGCTGATGTGGACATTTGATGAGGACCCGGCTGGAAGAGGCGGAGGAACTGGCTCTGCGTCAATCTTCTTGGGCACCCATTCAATGGCATTCACACTGTTGTTATTTGGGAAAGGATTTCCGACTGTATTAGGTCCACGGGGACGCTCCAATTTTCCTTCCTCTATCAAGTTCTGGATTTCGTATCGTAACCCCACGTAGTTGTCGGTGGTATGGCCGTGATACTGATGGAAGGCACAGTACTTGCTCTTGTCAGCGTTGACTACGGGATTCTTGGGTTTGTAGTTTGCAACGGGTTTAAGGAGACCTTCCTTGATTAACCCTTCCAGCATCTTGCTTAGCGGCATGTCAAACTTGTCGAAGTGTACGGCAGGCTGCTTCTGAGTGGAATTGTTGCTTTGTGGGACTGGGTTTCTGTTGCCCGACTGCTGTCCCTGATGGATGTAGTTGACACACGTATCTTTCCCTTTGCAGGGGGCCGATGCGGATTGAATGCAACTGCTAATCGGTATTTGTATGGATGTGCAGTAGCCAACTTTTCGTTGAGGTCCTTCTCAAACTGTGAGCCAGCATTGACCATGGCCCGGAGATCTGGGAAGAAATGATGACTGATGAGAGTTCTGATGGACGGTCTTAAGCAGGACTTAAAGATCCGCATATGTTCATCCTTGGAGAGTGGCTCCATGATCTCGGAGTGTTTCCAACTCCACCTCTTGTAGAATTATTCGATGCTTTCGTCTGCTTTCTGCTCAGTGGTGATTAAGTCCTCATGACTCGTTTCCCACTCTAAGTTGGATCTGTACCGTTCCAGGAAGATGTTACTGATCTGATCCCAGGTGTGGCGATCCGCAGGCTTGACCCTCAGAATCCATCGTAACGCTGAACTCTTGAGCATATGTTGGAAGTGGTCGGCCATTTGCTGGAGGGTTGCTCCTTTCGCTCTCATGCCGAGAACGTATGTGTCGACATGCGTTGAGGACATTCGATTCCATCGAATCGGTCCATCTCTGGCATTCTGAACTTGATAGGGAGAGGCGTGACCATTCCCGGATCTGTAGATTTGAGCGTTTCTTGCTTTAAGCTGCTCATGGTGGCTTTCAGGTCTTTCATCTGTTCGACCATCCAGGCTAAGGTTGGGTCCAGTGGTGGACTTTGAGGCTCGGCGCCGGGTTCTACCACGTGAGCGGTAGTGATTGGAGGTGGAAGGCTTGATATATATGGATATATGGGGGCCTTTTCTGAACTGTATCGGGGTTTGTCCCCGGTGTTTTGGGATTTGTGTATAGGCAACGGGATAAACCCGGGAGGGTATTGAAGGAGATTGGCATCTGTCTGAGATGGTCCAGCGGTGCGCTGGTGGTATTAAGTGATGGGAGTAGCACTGGCCTGGCCATATATGACAGGGTTGCCATGAGAGGTGGCAACGTGAAGCCTAGGTCGGCTATTTTCTTGGTTCGAAGGAATCTCGTAAGTCGGCGGGGGAGGAACCTGGTTGAAGGTTTGAGGAACTGGTTTCGGGGAATCGTCATCCTCGACCAGGACGAAAGTACCGTCTGACTGGGGGATAGCTGCTATACCTCGCTCATTCAGAAGCTGTACCACGAAATTCTGTTGATCTTCTTTCTGCCTCTTGTGAACCTCACAAGCTCGGATGGCTTCTTCCAAAGTCATATCTGTTACCGGTGGCGGGGGTCCTTCCCCGTCACGATTTCTCGGTGAGCTAGACATGTCGGATATTCTGGCTGAGGGAACTGAGGGAACCGAAGAACTGTCTGACCCTGCCGTAACTGTGATTCTGGCGAGGCGCTGACCCATAAATCTGAACCACTTACTGCTCGCTGTAGGGAACGAAAGGCAGGGTTTAGGCTTCGAAAAAGGGTATTTGGCTCAAGGTTTCGGGCTTGTGCAATGTGCAGTTACCGATTAATATTTACTTAAAACGCGTTTTCTCAGAGTCCTAATCGGTTGGAAAAGAGCGTGTCTTCTTTTTTGCAACTAACCCTAGAGCTCTAATCAGTGGATCTCGTCACTACGCTTATAAACCCCTCATTTCCATTTGTAGATCATCTTTCTCGGGACGAACAATCCCGAGCGAGGTCCTATAAGGCAAGCCAGTTCCACCAACAACAGAAAAAGTGAACTTAAGGCTAGCTGATCATGCAAACTTCCAACGTATGTGACGCACGAGCCACAGTGGAAGTCAACGTCCTTAAGTTAAGGCGGGGATCGTGCCAAAATTTCGGCATGACCTCTCCTGACTCGCTTGCGCGAGGGACCTTAGCTTTTGGCGTTGGCCAAGTTGTGGCTGGCACGATGCATTACGGTGAGGGTTTGGTGACACGGCGTCACATTGAACCTTCGGGTATATTTTTCGGCAGAGCTCCGCGTCAAAGTCAAGGCTGAAAAGCTCAAGACTTCGGGTCGGGAATGACCTTCGGTCTTAATCTCTCGAGCTTGACTTTTGGCGGAACCCGGCGTAAAAAACATACACTTAGGCTTTATGACACGAACTAAGCCAAAAACCAACAGGGGTCTTGGACGAAGTGTGACACAAAGAGTGCATGGCTTACACGGGCTAGGATGGGCTGTTTGGGACGACCCCGTGCGCCCTCGAAAGGTGTCTGGCAGACCAACCGAGGTGCAACTGAACGGTCATCACGGGTTACGGGTCGTAGTGTGCAGTGTACCGAGGCAGCAAGTGCACGTGAAGTGCGGTGTACCGAGGCAGCAAGTGCGAGTAGTGTGCGGTCACTAAAACTCTTTTTCTGAGTAAAGCAGAGATTTTTCAGAATGTGTCTTAAAGAATTTTGATGTGCAGTTCAAAAGATAGCATGAAAATCAAACATGAATGGGGATGCACAAACATGGTATGATTTTAAAAAGACGCCAATGTAATGCCTTTGAAAAAACCGTTCGAGGTTTAAAGTAACACACGCACACGAAAACGAGGAAGGGTAAACGAAAGTTTGACCCACGGAAGGCTTTTTTGAAAACAACGGTAGTTTTAAAAAAAAGTATCCTTTTCCCCAGCGGAGTCGCCAACTGAAATTACCAGGATTTCGCGCGCGGCGAAAGCGGTTGTCTTTCGCGGAGGGTTGGTGTCTGAGACCTCGCTTTTTGGGAAGGGAGAGGAGTCGCCACGCGGTTTTTGTATTTTGAGCCCAAACGTTGAGAAACGACTTTTGTGAAAATGGTGTCGTTTTTATTGGCAGCAAAAACTTAGGAAAAGGCTTTGAAAACGGGGGGTCATTTTTATTGGTAGCAAAAACGAGTAAAAAGCTTTTTTTGGTACCAGAGTTTGTTACGTTCGGAGGTCACGTTACGTTCCGGGAAGAGTATTACGAGATCACCCGAAATGCCTCGTATGACGAGTCTTTCTACCTTTCTTGAAAACGTGTGCATGTGTGTGTGTGTGTGTGTGTGTGTTTGCATTTTGAAATGGGGGCTTGAATGACAAGCTTAATCTTTGTTTGAATGCCAAACGTTGATTAGGTGATCTTGTTCGAAAATGCGAGCGTTTGAATGACAAACGTCGGTTTGCGCGTTTTTTAGGAAAAGTGGCGCGAATGCTGATTTTAACTGTTTATCTTAAGTGTCAAAGGTTGACTTTTAAGAAAAGAGCGTTTGAATGTCAAACGTCGGATTTTGAATTTGAAGGTGAGCGTTTGGATGCCAAACGTCACTTCGCGAGTTTTGAAAGAGAGTTCGAAGGTCGAACTCCGGTTTTGAACCGGGCAATTACATTGTTAACGATTTTTACGGGAAAAAACGTATTAAATGATTTTGAATGTCAAAAGTCGGCTTGTAAGTTTGAAGATGAGCGTTTGGATGCCAAACGTCATTTCGCGCATTTTGAAAGAGAGTTCGAAGGTCGAACTCCGGTTTTGAACCGGGCATTACATTGTTAACGATTTTTACGGGAAAAAACGTATTAAATGATTTGCGATCAACGAATCGGGTTGCAACTCGGACTTTGAAAAGTAAATACTATCACGATCCAAACGGGTCGGACTTTGTAAATGACAGTATTTAAAGTGCGGTATCAACGGAATCAAACGATCCGGAATTGTAAATGACGATCGACGAGCCAAACGATTCAGAATTGTAAAGTTGCATGAAATGTAAATGACGTTCGACGGATCAAACGGTCCGGAATTGTAAATGACAGAAATTTAAATGACGTTCGACGGATCGATCGATCTGGAATTTTAAATGACATAAAAGTAAACGGAACGGGGTCGGAACGCCGTTTTAACCCGAGATTACTTCTCTTACGGGAAGAGAAGAGGATCTAGGGGCTAAAACGTATCGGACCCCGTTAGACGGAGGCGTCTACATTTCAAAGATATCGTCCGAAACGGTTATAGCGACTGGCGCGTAAACCGAGGCGGAACGAGACTTTATACCAGGGGTATTTTAGTCTTTTCTCCTTGATTTTTGATTGAAATTTGGAAATTGGAGGGACTTGTTGGCAATTTCTGAAAGTCTGCAAATGAGTCCGGCCGGACTGAGACTGTATACCAGGGGTATTTTAGTGTTTTCTCCTTGATTTTTGATTGAAAAGTGACTAGAGGGAGGTGGCATGCACGCCACGTGTCACATGACTCACCAAGCTTTGTGGGAGTTCGTGCCCGGGTCCCAATTTTGTCCATTTTTAAAATAACAGTCCGGAAAATGTCCGAAACGCCCCCGGAAAGTGTCGGAAAGTGCGTTTTTCAGGGAAAGCCGTACTTTTACGTGCGATGACGTGTGTTAAGTACGTTTCGATGTCGGGATGCACGGGGCAGTCCCGGGATGCCTCGTTGGCTTGGCAACGGGGAGCTTAACGGGTTCCGGTTAACCTGGAGCGGGCCAGTTAACAGATTCTGGTTAACTTTCTAACGGATTTTGACGATCCAGATTTGGATACTTACAATAGGGTGAAAATGCAAAACAGGCCGGATGGCCTAAGGTTCAATTTGGGGGGTTTTTGGGTATTCTGGAAATTTGGAGGATTTGATGAGAATTCTGGTTTTTCCAGTAAAACAGGCCGGACCCAGTTACTCAATTTCAGGGGCATTGTGGTTTTTTCACCCTTGAATTTGATTGATGTTGATTTGGGGAGTGGTGCAGGCGTGCCATGTGCCCCTGTGACTCACATAGGCTAGGAATTTTGTCCCGTTATTCTCGGTTTTGTCCGTTTTTAAATAACAGTCCGGAAAATGTCTAAAATGCCCCCGGAAAGTGTCGAAAAGTGCATTTTTCGAGGAAAGTTTTACTTTTACATGTGATAACGTGTGTTGAGTACACTTTGATGTCGGGATGCACGGGGCAGTCCTGGGATGTCTCGTTGACTCGAGAGCGGGACGGGTTTCGGTTAACCTGGAAAGGGCCAGTTAACGGATTCCGGTTAACTTTTAACGGATTTTGACAATCCAAATTTGGGTACTTACAGTTGTCCGAACCAATTTCATTGCAAGATCAGAAAGACATTTTTCTTTCATGTGTGAAACCAGTTGTCATAGAGGCTATTGGAAATGGATGGTATCCTGACTTAAGAGAGATGGTTGGAATGGGAGCCCGTAGTGAGAACAGGCTCTTTAATCTTACTCCGAACACTAATGCCAGTAATGGTGGTGGCTACCGTTATAGAGCAGCAAATCCAATTTCAATTGCCCCGAAAGCGAAAGAAACAGTCAAGGATAACAGTGTCAATAATCTTCAGGGAGGAGGTAATGGTCAGAACAATGGGAAGTTTCAGCCCCGTCAGCAACAGAAATTTGACGATCTTGGGATGACTACCGAAGAAGCATTCAATGGTTTGATTCGAACTGGGATGATCAAACCACTTGACAACTATAACCCCGCTAACCCCAACCCAAATCTGGACAAGACCAAGTATTGTCGCTTTCACCAGTATCCCGGCCACACCACCAATAGTTACATCACTTTAAAGAGGATCATTCAAGGGCTTGTAGAGGACAAGAAGATTGAGAAAGGTCCTTGCCCCAACACTGTCAACAATCCCCTTCCAAAAAATGAGTTCAATATGATAGAGTTTGTCAATGAAAGCTTTGTGAATGTCATAGAGTTTGGAGAGTCGGTAGATGTTGGTTGTAAGCTTGTTGAGTCAAAGGATGTCAATCTCAATATAACCAATGTTGTTGATGAAATGAAAGATAATTTCTGTTATGTCTTGTATTTGGATGATTTGCGTAATTCAAATGATTCTTTAGCATATGATGAATACGAGGAACAACTGGTTATCAATGCAATTTCTGCTGCAGCTCCAAATGCCTCTCCACTCTTATGGGAAGAACTTAAGATGGCAGTCAACTCGGAGGCCCCCTAATCAGTTAACCAAATAAGGAAAGTAGCATGGCCTTATAGTGATCGTTCAGTTTCGTTGACTTTAGCCGAGCTCAAAGAGGCTAGTAAGAGTTATGTGAATGAAGACGCCAGTGAAGTTAATCTACTCACTAGATCGGGAAAGATGTTGGGTACAGATGGTGCTGGGCTGTCGGGTAAAGACAATGGAGTAGCAGTCTCAGATCAGCAGGTTTCATGAAATCCTTATGGATCAGCTGCAGAAGTTTCACCTAAAGAGGATCCGATTTTGACTCAGTTGAAAAAGACTCAAGCTGACATTTCCTTATGGTCATTTCTCACCTCGTCCTATCCTCATAAGCTTAAACTGGAAGAAGCAATAGCTAGGACTAAGGTGTCTGTGAATTCTACTCTGGATGAAGCTTGCCAAATAATTAGGACAGCTCAGTATGGCAACATCATTACTTTTACGGAGATTGACTTACCTTCTTATGGGACTAACCACAATGAATCCTTGCATATCACTGTTCCGCTAGAAGGGCGTCGTATTCCACATGTGTTGATAGATAATGGGTTAGCCATGAATGTACTCCAGGCAAAGATGATGAGTATGATGGATATTAAGGCAACGAGCTTGCGGCCTTCTAACCAAACAATCAAAGCTTATGATTCTACTTCCAGAGTCATTTTGGGTGTTGTCTCTTTGAGTCTTTCATTTGGAGGCAAGAATATGGTCGTGGAATTTCAGGTGATTGACATCCCAGTAACCTTCTCAGCTTTGTTGGGCAGACCATGGCTACACGAGATAGGTGGAGTAGCATCCACATTGCATCAGTGTGTGAAGTTTGTTCAGGATGGTGTGCTAACTACCATTTATGGAGACAGTGTTACTGTTGATGGGACTAGTGCTAATGCAATGCCGGTGATGGAGATTAAGTTGGACAAATAAAATCTCATGCTCAGTGGGTTTACGTTGGAAAATCCAAAAGGACAAGTATGTGCTATTGATTTGACTGTTTCTTCTGATAAGATTCCTCCTGTTTTGAAAAGTATGCGCAGTATGAATTATATCCCTGGCTTGGGATTGGGAAAGCGTCAACAAGGTAGGTACAAGATTGAAACTCTTGAGCCCAAGAGAAACAAAACAGGTTTAGGATATGTGGTGACTGATGAAGATAAAGAATATGACAAAGCCGAGGCTCTCAAGAAACAAATGGCTCTAGCTGTCGGTAAGCCTTACAGGAAGCAAAATCTTCGTCCATATAGCTTATCTCTTAAAAAATACTTTACTAGTGAGGGTGAGATGTTTGTATGCCCATAAATGAGGTTGAACCAGATGAAGGAAAGAGTTGATGTCATGCGTAGCCTTACTACTAGTCACAATCCAATCCGAGAAATGTTCATCAGTACGCCGAGGAGATCGGGTACGGTTGCTACTTATGAGAATAGCTATCAATTCTGGGGTCTTGAATGGCTTGATCAGTTTGAAAAGCTAACTTTGGATGAACCCATGATTGGTAAGATCTGCAATGCTGCTGCAGTGGATGTGGGTAAAGATTTGGCAAATCTCTTTGAAGCTTTGGAGTTGTCTGAATCTGGAGGAGTTGAGTACCCAGTTCAAATGTCGGTGGAGAATTTGTTCTAGGTAGTTGAAGCTAAGCCTTTGAGTAGTCTAACAGAGAATACACCATTGTCCAAGAGTGTTATTGCTGGGGGTCCGCTTGATTTGATTGATTTCTCCTTAGAGGACCAGTTTGTGGCTGTCATCGAGTTTGATGGTGAGAAAGTGATTGATCCACGCACTTTTGTGTCTACCACAGAGATGCCCCTGAGGAACTGGACTTCTTTCAAAGGACCCATTGCTAGCAAGGAGACTATGATTGAGAAGTTAGGACTGACACCTCGCCCCAGCTCCTCTGTGTCAAAATTTACCCCTTTTGTCTTGAGTCAGTCCTCTGAGTCTCTTGTGATTGAGTTTGAGGCAGATGATAGGTCTGATGTCCTCACGACTGAAGATCATCGTCGTGTCATTGATGGTGTATTTCCCTTCGCTCTTAATGAAATGATTGATCTTTCTGAGTATCCCCTAATTGCCAATTTAACAATTGAACGCTTAACTAAAAATGAACCTAAAGACTTAAAAATCATTAATCAAGATTCATTCGAAGATAATACAGACACATTAGATGAACAATTCTTAAAAGACACTTCAAAGCAGGTTATTGACCGAGAGGAAAGCCAGGCCCAAGCTGCCGATGAGGTATTGACTCGGTGAATTTGGGAACAGCCGAGGAGCCTAAAGAGATGCAGATTGGTAGTTTCTTCTCCGGAGCCGAGCGCGAAGCCCTTTATGAATTGCTCAAGGAATTTGTGGATGTCTTTGCTTGGTCTTATAAGGATATTCCAGGACTGGATACGTCTATAGTGGAGCATCGGATACCATTGGACGCAGATGCTACGCCTGTCAAACAATAGCTGCGACGGATTAAACCCGAGTGGTATTTGCAAGTTAAAGAGGAAATCGAGAAACTTCTGCTAGTAGGCTTCATTAAAGTGATCGAATATCTGACTTGGCTCGCGAATATCGTGACAGTCACCAAATCGAATGGAAAGGTTCATGTTTGTGTGGATTTCTGAGATCTCAACAAAGCTAGTCCCATGGATGATTTCCCTCTACCTAACATAGATATGCTCGTGGATGCAACTGCAAATTATGAGTCAAGTCTTTCGTTGATGGTTTCGCCGGGTACAATCAGATTAAGATGGCTGAGATGGATCAAGAAAATATGGCGTTTACCACTCCGTGGGGTACTTATTGTTATATAGTGATGCCGTTCGGGTTGAAAAATGCTGGTGTTACTTATCAAAGAGTTGTTACCACTCTATTTCATGATATGATTCACAAAGAGATTGAAGTATATGTTGATGACATGATTATCCATTCCAAGGGGTCAGATGGATAACATTTGGTTGATTTGAGAAAGTTCTTCAACAGATTGCGAGAACATTCCATGAGGTTGAACCAGGCCAAGTGCACCTTCGCAGTTGTCCGTGGCAAAGTCCTGGGATATATGGTCACCGAGCGTGGTATTGAGGCTGACCCGAGAAATATCAAATCCATCATCGAGATGAAGCCGCCTAGAACCATGTCCGAGGTGAAAGGTTTTATGGGCCGCTTGCAATACATCAGTCGGTTTTTTTAATCAGTTGACCTTAATGTGTGAGCCAATCTTCAAGTTGTTGAAAAAGAACAAATAAATGGTTTGGAATGAAGAGTGTCAGATAGCCTTTAAAAGGATTAAATCCTATCTTGTCAATCCCCCATCCTCTATCCATCACATGGGAGTAAGCCTTTGCTTTTGTACTTGACAGTAACAGATACAGCCGTTGGAGCTATGTTGGCATAAGAGAAGAAGGACTTAAGAGTGGAGAATGCAATCTACTTTGTCAGTCGTAAGCTCCAAAGAAGTGAATTGAAATACTCCGCTCTAGAGAAGACATGTACAACTTTTGTTGGGGTTGTTGGAAAGTTGAAGCATTATATGTTGTCTCATACGGTACATCTGGTTAAAAAATGGATCCGATCAAGTACTTATTTCACAGTAACAGATGCAATATATCCACAAGGCTCACCAAATGAACCTTCTTTCTGGCGAAATTTGATATCAAGTACTCCCTCTGTCCCGCTACAAATGAGATAGTTATTGTTTACGCGTGGATTAAGGAAAAAAATAATGATATAAATGTTGTGAGTGTAAAAGTAAAATAGGAGAGAGAATGAGTAGAGGGAATAGTAAATTATAATGGTGTTGTGAGTATTAAAATAATGTAGGAGAGAGAATGAGTGGAGGAAATAGTAAAGATTTTTTGCCATTTTAGGAAGTGTGTGATTTGTAGCTGGACGCCCAATGAGGAAAGTGTGTGATTTGTAGCGGGACGGAGGGAGTATATGACTCAGAAAGTGATCAAAGGGCAGGCTTTAGCTGATCAGTTGGCAGACTCTCCTAGTACCGAAGTTCGTGGACCAGATCTTCAGTTTCCAGATGAAGGAATCTTTATGGTGGAAAATGGAAATCGATGGCAATTATTCTTCGATGGTGCGGCAAACAAAAGGGGTAATGGTATTGGCATGGTATTGGTAGATCCGAATGATTTGCACACTCCTATTGCCATCAAATTGAACTTTTCAGTTACCAACAATGTGGCCGAGTATGAAGTCTGTATAGCCGGTCTTGAGGCCGCTCTCGAACGAAATATTGGGGAACTAGAAGTGTTTGGTGATTCTCAGCTAATAATCAACCAAGTTTCCAATAAGTGGAAGACGGTGGATCCTTGTCTCCAGAAGTACCATTCTTACATGGAAGATCTCATTAGTCAGTTTAAAGAAGTGACATTCCATTTCTTGCCGCACGATAAAAACAGGTTTGCTGATGCATTAGCTACCTTGGCTTCTTTGGTGGAAATACCAGAGGGTAAATCAATTAAGCCATTCAGAGTTGGAAGACGAGAGAATTCGACTTACTGTTGCGAAATTGAGGTTGAAACTATCAATGAGCCTTGGTATAGTTAGATCTTTCAGTTTCTCAAGCATGGTGAAGCATCATTTCCAGTTGATGAAGAGGGTAACTTACAAAAGGATATCCCAGCTAAGAGTCTACAAGCTTTGAAAAGACTATCTGTGCAATATGTTATACTTGGAGATGAATTGTGGAAGAAAAGGGAAGGATGTCCACTCTTGCTTTGTATCATTAAAGAGAAAGCTAAAAAAGTAATGGAAGATGTTCATAATGGTGCCTGTGGACCACATATGAATGCTTGCTCTTTAATGCACAGTATCATCAAATTGGGTTACTTTTGGATTACAATGGAGACAGACTGCATCCAGTTTGTACGAACTTGCGACAAGTGCCAGCGTTTTTCCAATCTGAATCATATACCTCCCCATGACTTGTATTGTATGACGGCTCCATGGCCTTTTGAAACTTGGGGAATATATTTGATTGGGAAAATAACTCCAGGTAGCAATGGACACTCGTTTGTTTTGGTTGTCGTAGACTATTTCACAAAATGGGTCGAGGCTGTGTCTTACAAAGTTCTTACTGCCAAAAAGGTTGCTCGTTTCATAAAGGAACAAATCTTCTGCCGATATGGAGTCCTGAACGAGATTATATCTGATAATGGATCTCACTTTGAAGGAGAGGCTGATCGGTTGCTTACAGAATTCAGGGTTAAACGCCACAAGTCATCGTCTTATAGACCACAGACCAACGGTGCTGTAGAGGATGCAAATAAAAACCTTGAAAGTATTATCAAGAAAATGACTGAACGAGGTCGGGATTGGCCAGAAAAGCTTCATTTAGCATTGTGGGGATACCATACTTCAATTCGGACTGCTACTGGTGACACTCCGTATGCCCTGACTTATGGAATGGAAGCTGTTATGCCTATCGAGTTAGAGATTCAATCTTTCAGAGTTCTGCTTGAAAATGAAGTTAATGAGATCGACTGGCTTCAGAGTCGATAAAATGAGCTGGCACTGCTCGATGAGCGCAGACTAAAGGCTATAGAGCATACTCGGGCTTATCAAAAGAGAATGGCTCGTGCATTTGACAAGAAAGTGAAGTCTCGGGACATCAAAGTTGGTGACTTGGTTCTAAAAATGAAGCCTTCAAATCAATGTAGTTCTTTGGGCAAGTGGGGACCTGTTTGGGTTGGTCCGTTCGTGGTAAAGAAAATGTTCTCCGGAAGAGCTATGGAATTGACAGATTTGGATGGAAATCCGTTTGTACACCCGGTCAACGTCGACAAGTTAATATGTCTAATCGAGTCCTCCCCTCTATTAAAAAAAATAAAAAATTTCCCAGATGAGACTGAAAACCTCCCAAAAGGCAGTCCATGCAAAAAATAGGGCGCGCCCGGTGCTAAAAGAATATACCCAACTAGACTGAAAAAATAGGGTTGCACAATGTCCCTCTTCTATCTTCCCTTTCTTAAAAGCACACCAAAATAATTGAGTCGAACTACGGAGACCTGAGCCCCTTAGTTCTCTTTGTAAAAGGGGAACGTAGGCAACCACTTGTGGTTCGATCTAAAATACAATAAAAATACCAAATCTTGTCAACAAAAGTGCATTCAAATACTAAGATGTGTCTTGATTACAACTCCAAAACTATTCATGAATCACTACAAGTAAATATACTTTTTTGATGAGTTCAAGCACGGTCTACTCCCGACTCATAACCTGCTGCGAATTAGTTTTTTTTTTTTGGAACTTTCAAAATCCTATATATCTATTTGTGTCTGTAATGATAGTTGGGAGATGCTCATTTCTCAGAAAAATGTCTTGTGTCTCAGAAAAGGGTCTCATATCTCAGATAAGCGTCTAGGTACTCGTTCCTGCTCCCGAACTAGAATCTATGTTCTTCCTCTTTCTTGGTCCTCGGGAGATTTTTTGGCCTAGGAATAGCAAAGAGGTCAGTCTGAGCTCGTCCTGGCTCAGGTATCATGTGAGCTGATGGGTCAATCAGTCCAGTAGCCCTCAAAACTGCCCTAGCAGCTCTCTTATGCCTCAAGGCCACTCTACGTGCTATCACCTCAGGATCATTTCTCAAAGCAGCTCTCCGGCTCTCTTGCCTCTTATAATCCTCTGAAACATCACCAGTAATGTCATCTAGGTTCCCCTTGGCCTCTACATCTCTGAATGATCGACTAGTCGGATAGTCTGCCCCAAGGTATTCTCGATGACGAGCCTCTATCATCAACTGCACCGGACCCCGCTGCTCCTCATACCAGATCAGATATTCCGTGGTCAAGAAAGTGATACCCCGAGTCTGGCGAAGTAGTGTCCGTGTGGGAAAGAAACCCTCCAGAAAATATTTGTCGAAGAGCTGCACAGTCTGGGGCTCGATCATACTCATCGGAATGGTATCAGTCATCAGTTTCTCTCTCAAGGTCCTGACAATCTGCTGTGGATATCCATACTGTCTGCTCACCAAAACCGGGATACAAAAAGATGATACATACAATCCTGGTAGCCTGACTATCACTGATCCATCTTGAACGTCTCTCATGGTCTTTAGTCTCCACACTGGGATCCAAAAGCAAAGATCGACAGTCTCATATCGAGTCAGTCTCATCTGCCAACTATCAGAAACTGCATCTCTCAATACCCTGCGCTGCCTTGTCACCCAATGCATTGCTGTTTGCCCCTCAGGTAATGGCATGATCAGTCGTAATCTCTCGGAAAGCCACAAAGATAGTAATATGGGGCTGCCTGCACCCATGAACTCTGATCCACCTGCTAGTCTATCAATACCATGGTATGTCTCAGCCAACAGCAGTGCTACGATATCCATATCTCCCTGTCCAAACTGGATGTGGCAAATGTCGACACCTCGATCACCTCTCAGCTATCTGACAACCCCTAGCAGTGTACTGGGACAAACTCCGATGTATCCACATAAATAATGGGACGACAAAGTAAGAAGCATAAATGTATCCAGAGATGTTGACAACTCAAATATCTTGGGACTGGATAAACACAATCTAGCCATCCGGGTCAAATCTACAAATCTGTCATCAATAATCATGTGTGATACCTGATCTGCTGATAATCTCAGGAAGTCAGATAACTGCTCTATAATTGACCGTCTGTCTCGTGGGAATGCTGTGGTCTTTGACTCATTCAGACCTGTCAGTGCTCGAAAGTCTTCCATTGTTGGTGTCAAGTCATTGTACGATAATGTGAACACGTGTCGCTCAATATCCCAGAAGCACGAAGCAGCTCGAAGCAAATCCCAATCAATCCTCCAATCTTTCAGAGACCAGATACAGGGCATGCCATATCTTTTGTCAATGAGTTTCCGATATTGACTTTGGTGGAAGCGCGTGAGTTCAATGATGTCTTGTTGAAATTGATACTCTCGGGAAACAATTTCTTTGTTGTAATGCTCCATTATAACTTAAAGTCTCAATCTTTGATGCTGAAGTTGTTGTTTGCTCCACTTGGGGCTGCTGATATTCTTATCCTGTAAAAAGGTGTCGTCATGAAATAAATTTGCAGCTTGGTTAAGAAGAAACCTGTCAGTGGGCTATCTTAGTCATGCGACACCATTTGCCAGACTGACAGGCAAAGTCGTACAACACACCTTGCCACCATCAGACAACAACAAACCTGCTACAATCTACACTCACCAGGGCATGTCCCCTACTTGTCTATGCTGCAACCATCACCCATACACTTCTCAAACGCATGGGAGAGGGTTCACTTGGCCACACATATACATACACACATATACAAACCCATATATACACTCACCCCATACATATACAAAATCATCAACAAAAAAAAATCATTACCCCATTTTCAAAATAAGATGGACTCGTGCAATAAAGCTAACAATGCATAAAAGCTTACAATAACAAAGTTCAAATCCATACAAAGATGTGCATAATAAAAATAACATAGTCAAGTGAATAAAAATAAAGTGTCTAGGGTGTTGCTTTTCCCACAGGGTACAATAATCAAATTATCACAATATAATCAAGGGGCTACTCTGACTCCTCCTCATCACCCTCCTCATCCTCCTCGGACTCATCTGGATCGTCTGAAGGAGCCTGACATGCCTCAGTCTCCACACAATAATAATCATCACCCTCATCAACAACAACGGAGTCGAGCTCATAAGGATCGGCTAGATCAGTCTCATCATCATCACTCTCATCATCATCGCTGGAGATGGAAAGAGTCACGGATGGATTCTTGGTCCGATTCCTCGATCCGCTGGCACTCTCATCAAATCGAACCTTCTTCCTCTTTGGCTGACCTGGAGAGGAGACGTTCACCGAGCCCTGAGAATTGCACTGATTCTTCCAGTACTTTATGCCCTTCTGCAGCTAATGAATCATGCCCACGGCACCTGTGAAAGCTCGAGCAAAGTGCCTGTAAGCCTGGGCTGGAACCTGTTACAATCAGACACAAAGATTTTAGAAGACAGTTCTTGATAATAGAAATGAAAGCAATCAATTTAAAAGAGGCAAGCAAATATACTGAAGAAATAAAAGTAATACGTACAGATCTCGAGCCTCGTGGGAGCTGAAGATGAGGATGAATATGAGTCATGTCAATGGGAGCTCGCCGCACATGGCCACCACCCTGATTATCAATATACACTGGAGGCAGAGGAGGTCTAGCCACAAATCCAGTCGAGGGCCCCACACCCTGAGCATCATAACCAGCTCTGACCTGAGGAGAATGCAACCTCCCAGCCACATATATAGCATAATCCCACTCATGTGCATACTGATGGGCCCCCACACCCGGAATCAAGTCATCTATATTATCCAGCTGGCAAGGGAACCACATTTTGTTCGGAGGATCATCGGGGACTAAGGAATGTCTATTGGCCCCATGCTACATATACACTGTCTCTGCCAAGTACATACCATCTCCAGTGTGCTTGCATTCATCATCATAATTCTCAGTTCAATTCATGCAATTTTATATTTTTGTCGATTATCCTAGCATGCAAAATTGATTTTTAAACAAAATTTTTTCCAAAATTCAAAATTCAAATCAATGATTAACAAGTGTTGTAGGATTCATACCGCGGATTTTCTACCAACGGAAGTGTGCTTGTCCAATTGTGGGTAGAATTGCCCTCGCTGAGTTTGAGGAAAGAATGGTCATTGATTCATCTTTACATTCTTCCTTCTGTCGGCTAATTCCGCGTGTTGTTGTGCTTTCTTTGTTGAACGTGGGCAAGGAGGCATGATTTCACAATGTTTGATATAGATTTTAGTCGAAACCCTTGTTTTCTCTTCTTTTCTCTTCTATTTCTCTCGAAAATTCCTTCTGATTTTATGTTTTAAAAGTCGACTGTTCGGCCTATTTAAATCTGTCTGCCTGGCTTATGAAGTCGCGCGACACTCCTTGCCATGTTGCTTGTTTTTTCCTCTTTTGCCCCTGTGGCCTGTTTTACTGTTTTGTCCCTGGCATTTTCCTGTCGAATTCTCAATAGTCAAATTTTTGGGCGACTTCTCCATAATAGTCAAACTTTCGGGCGACTTCCCCATAATAGTCATCCATACCGCTTTGGTTTGAGACACCGCACATCCTCACTTGCTTGAACTACGATCCATCTTGATTCCCTCTTAGGGATACGTAGGAATCTTTTCTCAAAAGGTCCAGCCATTTAACCACTTTGGTCTTTCTTTCTTTTTTCCCACCAGCCGCTCGTTAGGCTTGGGATCCTTTCTTGTCGACAACTGCACTTTTTCCATAAGTGACGTTGCTGAGGGGCTACTGTGAGTACCCCAATCCAACTTGCGACCCGTACAGTGCCTTTTATACAATAAAAGTGCACTAGGGGCATTTTGGTACATTTATATTTTATTCCGAGACTTTTGAGGACTTTCCGTAAGTTCCTTACTAAGATAGTACCTATAGGACATTAATCCAGGCATTTGGACCTATAGGAAATTACTTGAGAAAGTCCCTGGGCAGTTATTTGGCGCCAAAAAGCAGCTGTGGCTCCTTATGTAGTGCGACAGAGCGTGCCATTGGAAAATGAACATACAATGTCGTGCGACAGTGTATGCCATTCCCAGGAGCCTATAAAATAGAGCCTCCCCCTCCCATTTCTGGATCCCTTTTCAACATCTTAGAGTTACTCTGTCAAAATGAGAGCACACACACAGTAATCCCAAAAATACACACAATTCCTCTCTCTCTCTCTCACACACACAATTCCTCTCTCTCACACAATTCTCTGCATCACACACATAGAACCATCTACATCTAATCCCATCTGGGTTTGACTTGGTTCTAGAGCTGATATCTGAAGATTTCTATACCTAACTTGGTATAGGAAATGTGGTCTACAAATGTGACACTCTTTCTCTCTCTTTCTCTCTCTTTTCCTTTCTTATTCATGCATCTACATGCTTAATTTGATGATTAGTGTAAAGTTTTGATTATAAAATCTCTGTTTAAGTCCCAGGTTCTGTGAATCATTTGTCATTTATGTTTATTGCATGCTATTGAGTCATTTTATGTGTTTTGCTTGTTCACCAAGATGAGTGTGGATCGCTCATATCCATACTCTCTTGAGTGCTGATTATTGATCTCTGTGGTCTCTGGGATATATGTATGGTATTATTTGATCTTAATATTCCTTTGTTTCTTCTGCAAGCAAAGTTTGTAATACCTCACAGATGGCTCTCTGTGTCATGCGACACACCTAGCCAGACTAGGTCCTGTGTCGTGCGACACACCTAGCCACTTGTAGAGGTTACTTTTCAGTTGTCTGTTCCTATAATCTTGTAATCGGGATGTGGCCCCATGCCCAAAGTGGTTCACAAGTTGTAATTATCTCATCTTATTAATAGAAAAGCATTTTATCTCTCTTGTCTCACACATGGCACACACTTGTTGAATTTAATGGATGTTAGATTAGAAAGACTCTTTATGAGGCGTTTTGGGTGAACTCTTTGTTCTTCCCAAAACGTAACCTGACCCCCGAACCCGTTGTCTCTTTACAAAAGGTTTTTCGAAGTTTTTCCTTCTTAAAAATGGAGTGGCGACTCTCTTGTTTTCTAAATCGCGCTCGTATGTTCCGTCTCATTTTCTAAACTCATTTTCAAACTTCCCATGCATTTGCATGCTGACAGGGCATATGTTTAGCTATCTCTAGGTATAGTTCAGCAAAGTTCTTGTCCTGGTACTCCACAGCAGAATGGTATAGTTGAGAGAAAACACAAACACCTCCTTGAAATTTCAAGTGCTCTAGATTTCAAGCTGGTTTTCCTAATTGTTTTTTTGGGACATTCTTTATTGACAGCTACTTATATCATACGTAGATTACCCAGTAGTGAAATAAAGTTTCAAATCCCATATACTCTTCTTTTTAATTCAGAGCCTTCATACAATCATCTTCGAGCTTTTGGTTGCCTTTGTTATGCTTCCACACATCCTCTAGATAAATTTGCTCCTTGTGCCATAAAGTCTGTGTTTCTTGGTTATCCTCATGGTAAAAAAGGTTACAAATTATACAACCTCGATACACATCAAATCTTTGTCAATAGACATTGTAAGTGCTCCAATTTGAGCTTGTTAGAATTTTCGTTAGAAAATTAACGAAAGTTATAACATTTCTAACAATTCCTAACATTCCTAACTTTTCTAACAAAGTGAGGGCAAAATGGGGATTGCCAAAAAAAGATAAACCAAAGAAAAGAATCAAAAAAGCAAAAGAAATAAGAAAAACCAAAAAAAGAAATGGCTGGAAACATAATCTGGCTGGTTAATTTGAATTTTAAAAAAGATTATTCCTCTTGTCCAAAGCCTGGAGCAGCATTTAATGAACAGTGCACGCCACCAATCCCATCCGCGCGGACATGTCTGTCATTTTCAGAGGGCTATAAATTGAGCCCTCCAGTCACAAAAATAAAGAGGAACAAGAGCACAATTCATAGTATCTGGCGAATATACTTGAGAAAACAGTGAGAATTCTTTAAGAATTGTCACCTTTTTCTCTTGAATCTTCCCAACTTTCACTCACTCAAATCAAACCCAAACACTCTTGCATTCAAGCCTCAAACACTCATACATTCAAGCCAAAGCCCCAAAATACAAAGAAGATAGGTATAACCTCCCTCTTCTTACCCTAAATCTTTCATCCATGCATGCATTTTCAAACTACAAAATGTAGTTCATTCTTCTTCTTGTCTTAGATTCAAGAAGATCACCATGGAAGTTCATCTCCATGGATGATCTTCTACAAGGATCAACATTATTTTCAAGTTCTCTTACTTTCTTACAAATAAAACACATTTTCAAAACCCTAAAAACCATTTTCAAGCATCAAATCTCATTTTCAAAGGATAAAATTCCCCTTCCCAAGCAAATGAAGTGCTTAGTCCTAATGTACCCCAAGGATGGTTTGGTATAGTTGATTCACCACTAAAATGTCAAGTGATCACTAACCAAAACCTAGGGAAATGGGGACAAGCATGGATGCAAAACCCCCTTTAAAATCATATTTTCTTTCTTGAGAAGTTGCTGTCCAGTAGCAATTTTCCAAGATCCCAGTCCATTGTCTTAATTTTTGGACACAGATAAACTTGGAATTTGGTGTTGACTACAAAACACTTTTTGTAGCCAACATCCAGAGATTTCCAGACATATTTTTACTTTATTTTTTGGGTGAGTAAAACTCCTCTTTTCAAATTTTCTTTTAGAGGCTAGTTCATCAGCTTCTGGAAATCCAGATTGCATATCTGAGATTTCCAGAAGGTTTTGACCCCTCAAATCTTCTCCAAAATGGAAAATTCCTTCGCACAAATCTTATTTAAGGTGTCTGGAACAACTTTCATTCTCTGAGTTTATCCAGATTATGAATTTTTAAGACCCTTGAATCCATTTCAAAATCAAAGGTCCACTGCCTTTTTCATTCTGGCAGAAGTGGCTCTCAACTTCAAAAGGTCTTTTGAGTACCAAATCTCAATCCAAAAATCTTTCAAAAAATCATGGGATCATTTTAAAGTCTTAAAAAGATATCCCAATTTTTACTTTTCTGAGTTTCAAATTATTTTGGCCAACACACACACACACACACAAATGATTTTCAGCTTGGAAGACTCGTTTTACGAGGCATTCCGGGTGCACACTAACGTCCTTTCCGGCGTGTAACATGACCTCCGAACCCAAATTTCTGATCTCGGGCATTTTTCAAAGTTTTGGCCCTTAAAACAAAAATGGCGTGGCGACTCCGTTCTTTTTCCCGGGTTTTGTTTGGTTTTTTCAAAGAAACGCGAAAAATCGAATTTTTTCCCGCGAAATGGCGACACATCATCACAGACATGTGGTTTTCCATGAACACATTTTTCCATTTCATTCTCAACATTCTGATAATCATATTCCAGTTTCTGATCATCCTTGGATTGATGAATGTTCTTCTTCAGTTCCCTCTAATCAATCTTCCCCACGTGTTGAAATCACATCTCCTCAAGTCAATTCTCCTCCTGTTATCTCTCCTTCTCATGACCATGTTTCTCCTTCACTTATTTTGCAGCCTTCTGTTCCTACTAGAGCATCAACTAGAGTGAAGAATGTTCCTCATAAGCTTCTTGGTGTCTTGGCATTCTAAGAAACAATTTGTGACAGCTAGATCATCTGCAGAGTCTGAGTATAGGTCTCTTGCCACTGCTACATGTGAAGTTTTATGGCTTCATGCCTTGTTGAAGGATTTACGAGTGTTGTTGATCTACCCATTCCCATGTACTGTGATAGTACTGCTGCTATCAGTATAGCCTCTAATCCTGTTTATCACTCTAAAATAAAACACATTGAATTGGATTGTCACTTTGTGAGAGAGAAAGTCCAACAAAATCTCATAGTTCCTCTCTATATTCCCATCAATACTAGAAACAGGCCTTTTACCGACGAAAATTTTCGTCGGTAAATCCACCTATCCGTCGGTAAATGGATTTTCGTCGGTAAATCCACCTATCCGTTGGTAAATGGATATTACCGACGGAATTAGTCCGTCGGGTTCCGTCGGAAATAATTGGTTGGTAATACCGACGGACAAATTCCGCCGGTATTTCCGACGGATTGTCCGCCGGAAAATCTAAAATTCCGCCGGAAAACGTTCGTCGGAAATGAGTTACGCCGGCCGGTTAACCGGAGCAATAGCCGGAGGTTACCGATGGAAATATCCGTCGGTAAATATTAAAAAAATAAATAAATAAAACCCATTACCGACGGTTATAACCGTCGGAAACCATAAAATTTACCGTCGGATATGTCCGTCGGAAATCTAAACCTAAACCGACGGATATATCCGTCGGTAATGAGTTTTATTATTTTAATTTTTTATTATTTTCCGACGGATATTTCCGCCGGAAATTAGAATTATTTATTTTTTTTAATTAATTTACCGACGGAAATTTCCGTCGGTAATCTGGCCAGATTTTTTTAAAAAAATTCTGTTTTATTATTAAACCACCTGTAAAAGGCTGTAAACCTGTTCAAACAACCTGTTTTAAACAAATACAATTACAAACTACAAACACACACACAAACAACCTGTTTCGCTTGTACATCAAATAAAATACATATGTTTGTCCAAATCAAGCGACAGGGGAAGGGGAAAGGGGAAACGGCCGGGGAAAGGGGGAAAGGGGGAAAGGGGAAAGGGGAAACGGCCGGGGGAAGGGGGAAAGGGAAAGGGGAAACGGGAAAAGGGGAAAAGGGAAGGGGAAACGGCCGGAGAAAAGGGAAAGAGAAACTACATATGTTTGTTTGTTTGTTTAATTACATGTCAATGAAAATTCATGTTTAACAACCACGAGCGCTGCCGCTGCTGCTACCGCTACCACCACCATGCATGTATAAACCTATCAAGATATTAATTAAAAAACAATATATCAATATATATACAAATAAAAAGACAATAATAAAATGTAAACATTATATATATGACATTTACAATTAAATAATACTTACTGGCTACTGGGAGAGATAGATATTTCCATTTTTCCTTCCTCATTAATAATTGCGTCCAAATTAACCCGCCCGGATGGTTCACTACGTCCAGAACCAGAAGTAGATCCCCTCCCTCCCGTCCTTGGTGAAACAAGACGATGGACAAAACCTGCAACCTTCCCTCTCTTTGAACGATTGCCACCTCGACCCGACATATCTAAACTAGTATATTATATATGTAGACAAAAAATATTATCAATTAGAACAAAATTTAAAAAGTAGGAAGCATTCAAATTAATGACTACATGTCCAAGTAAATTATGGAGTAAGATGTAATATTACATAGCGTGTAAAGAGTAACCAAGTAAAATTGAAAATCATGAGATAGATATAATATTACAGTGATAAGTGATATAAAATGTAAACATTATATACAAAACATTATCTGAATTAAAACTAAACTGATTCATTCACTATAATCTTGATCACTATCACTACAAAATTCAATTTCTTCTTCACTAGTTTCCTCGTCGTCGTCTTCTTCCCCATCTTCATCATCGGACCCAGATATAACGTAACTGCGCCCGAGGCACTTTTTTCTTGTGCTTGGCACTACCACGGCGTTGTGGCTTATACCTACTAAGTCCACATATTGAACATGAATCGAGGCCCTCATTTTCTTTATAAAAAAACATGCACTGATTCTTGCAAGCATCAATTTTAACATACCCAAGATCGATTTGCCCCACCAACTTTTTCGTCTCATAAAAATTGTGAACCATATTATTTTCTTCGGGTAGCATCCGTTGTCCCCATGACATTATACGATCGTAAGTATGCTGGCTCATATTTGTATCGGCCTTGATAGTTAGAAGCTCGGTCACTTGCTCTAACAGCTTTGTAGCCTTTGCACCAGGATGAATTTTCTCATTTGCAGAGTCCATTAAATCCATAAACTTCTTTGCAACGGGATTTGGTGCCTCTGTTGGATTAGGGTTCCAATCAAACTCTGGGCCAGCCGCATTTCGAACCATATCATCCAAACCGACAGACGGCTCCTCTTCATCAATCAAATGTTCAGGTTCCCTTGGCGGACCACTTGATACAGTAGGATGATTGCGAACACTTGTTTCAACCACATAACGCTCCCCGTGCGCTACCCATACCTTGTAACCATCAACAAATCTTGCCTCTAAAACATGTTTCTTTACCCATCTAACACTCAGATATTTTCTATTCTTACACTTTTTACAAGGACACCTAATCTTATCACCACGCATGCACTGGGGATGCGCTCTAGCAAACTCCACGAAATGTTCTAAACCTTCTAAGAATTGAGGTCTGACACCCCTTCTACCGGGATTACTACGATTATCCATCCAACTACGATCTTCTCCAGACATAATTAACTCCTGCATTTCATAATGTATTGACAGTTTAGATGTAAATAACGCATTACAATTCCCTAAATTTGGATTACAAACTTAAAAGCAACAAGACATGTTTCTTTAGGTTTAGAATTGGGGTTGGCTTCTATCGCACACATCTATCACATTTTTTTAATTATTAATATTTTGAATAATTTTAAATATTAATATTTAATTCTTTGTTGTAAAGTATATCATTCCCTATGATGAAAGAACAATTCATGTCCATTAGGTTTAGAATTGGGTTGGCTTCTATCCCATCCCGAAATACACGTATGAATTGCAAATATCACCTTGTCTACTTGCTTTATAATCGAAAATCAAGAAATTTCGACAGCATAACCCCATGGTCTCCAAGTGCACGACGTAGACTAGGTCAATCAAACACTATCGATTAGAATCGACAGTGTAATCAACCATATATGTCTAGTATACACTCAGAGAACAATAGGATTAATGCAACCAAAATATCTCAACTATCGACTATTCAAGCAATTGTAATAGACAATGATGATATTTACAAAATCATATAATCGTGCATTTCAAGACTGTCCACACGGACAATTTAAGAATCGATGACTACATGTTGACCTCAACATGATAAGTTAAAGATTCTTAAACGGGTTTCTAAGCTTTTGTGTTTCAACCGTCACAACGTCACGTCGTAACATTAATTTTTATTCATTACCGTAAAATGCATAATTTTACAATAATGAATTAACACACACATCTATCATATTTTTTAAATTATTAATATTGTGAATAATTTGAAATATTAATTCTTTATTGTAAAATTTGAAATTTTACAATGATGAATTAAATTAACATTTATAAACAAGATAAGAGTCGTTCTCATCCATAACTATCAAAATCCAATCTCATCTTAGACCAAGAAAGACAGAGCAAACAAGTTCATTGCCGTTTGAGCAAAGGATTTTCTGTTTAATAAGAATTTTTTTCAGTTTCAATGTCCTCCTCTCTAAGGATCTCAAGTGATGTTTGAGATCCTTAGAGACAAAGAGGACAAGATAAGCTGAAAAACTCTTATTAAACAGAAAATCATTTGCTCAAACGGTAATGAACTTGTTTGCTCTGTCTTCCTTGATCAAAGAAGACGAATTTTGATAGCTGTGGATGAAAAAGGCTCTCATCTTATTTATATTTTAACTTTAGACATTAATTAGTAAAGCAGTCTAAACACATCAAAATTGCATTCAGCTCCACAATGCATTTACAAACATTTATCTCTAATCAAACATATTATTTCACAAATAAACACACATTTTTTAGGCAATCAAATAATTATATTGAATCATATACGATACACATATAAAACAAGAAATAGTAATAGTTACGGGATAACCAAAGCTCCTGAACCACTTATTCAATGATGCCCTTTAAAAGAAAAGATCTAGTATCAATTGTGTTATTTTAAATTACTACTTAAAACAATTAACCGAATCAATAGTACTACCAAGTATCTGCTCATACTTCCAACGCCCTATTCCAACGCTATATTCAATGCACTTCTCCTCATTACCATAAACATAAAAGTATTAAAACCATTACTGAATAAATTTGTCTCTAATTAGTGTTCACTATGCCACAAATACGAAATGTTCTAATTCTCTTGCCCTTTTTAGTCCTGTTTCAACCACAACTTTCACACCCACAAAGTACCTCAACACACCTAATTTAAATGTCAGTATTTCATGCTCCTTTTAAATTTCAAAACCCAAAACATGTTGTCTATTTATTTCCTACCACCTTTCCATCTCGTTTTATAATATACTATACGCCCCAAGATAATTATAAAAATCATAATTATACTCTCTCGGACTATCTCTAAAATTTATTTTAGAGAAATCGATTGAGAGAGAAAGTGAGTGAGAGAGAGAAATCGAGAGAGAGAGAGAGAACGTACCGGCGACCGGCGACGGCAAACGGCGATGGAAAGAGACGGCGGCGACGGCGTGTTCTTGGCGAATTACTGATGAGAGAGAGAGAAAGTGAGAGAGAGAAATAGAGTGAGAGAGAGAAAGAGATTGAGAGAAAGAGGACTTATCAGCGACGGCGAGGTCGGCGGCGACGGCTTGGCGTTGGCGTTAGGGTTCGCGAACACTGAGGAAGGAACGAAGAGGCGTAATAAAAATGAAGTGTAATTAAAAATGGGGAGTATACGCGTATATATATGGCTTTGTTACCGACGGACGGAGTCCGACGGTAATACCGACGGACCATGTCCGCCGGAAATATCGACGGAAATACCGACGGATTTCACCAATTATCGACGGACAAAACGAAATTTTTAAAAAATAAATTCCCGGTAAATTAAAATAAATTTCCGTCGGTAAATGAAAATTTTTCGTCGGTATTACCGACGGACTACATCCGTCGGTAAATGTCCGTCGGTAATGACCCTGTTTCTAGTAGTGCATTAAACAACAGCTTGCTGATGTTTTTACTAAAGCACTTGGGAAGGATCTTCATTGGTATTTTCTTAGCAAGTTAAAGGTACTAAATCCTTTTATACCTTCACCTTGTGGGAGGGGTATTGACCATAACGATGGTTCATTTAATGGTTCCCCTACTTCTGCAGCAAATATGGTTTTACTTGGATCATCACAAGGATTGCCACATGGACTCAATCATCAATTACTTAAGTGTTGGAGTAATGTCATGTATAGAGATACAGATTAATGGAGCTGATTATGAAATAGTTTGTTATAATAGTTTGTTTTTCAGTTAGACAATTAGTGAGAAATTTTCCCAGTTGTAAGCAAGATATAAATATGTGAACTGTAAACAGAAAATAGCATTGTGATGAATAAGAGATCTTCAATTCAGTTTTATCTTCCTGAATGTCTTCTTCCATTCACTTTTGAAGACTTTATCAAATCCATGGTAACTTCAACAAAGTTAACACCATGTAATCAATCTGGGGAGAGAAGATGAGAGTGGATGGCTGTAAGTGGGAGTGGGTTTGATCGGAGAAGAAAGAGAGGTTGGCTCGGGGGTGGGGATGGGAACGGAAGACAGGATTGGGGTGGGAGTGTATATGAAGAAAGAGACGGAGGGGATACATTTCTTCTTCTTTTGTTAAACCTTTTCCTCATTTTAAAATAATGTTAATTAACTCCCTTAAAATTATGGAGTTCAAATTTGAACAATTTGATTGTTGAACTGTTAAATTGTTAAACTCTCGTGGACTGGTCCGCTAATTTTATAACGGGCGTTAAAAAAGATGATCAAATTGAAAATAAAAGTAAAGAACGCATGTGAAATTTCACGTTGTTAACGTATTTATGTAACATTTACTACCCCTAATTAGTATTAGTAGACAGGTAAATTTGGCTGAAAACTCAAAACTTATTTCCTTTTTATAAATAATTATTCCATGTGGTGGACTTTGGATTCTTGGTGAGGAAGATCATATATTTTTTCTTTACAATGGGTCGTTTAAAGGTACGCACAGAATAATAATAATAATAATATCTGTGGATTCTTTGTTAGGTTCAATACCAGTAAGAATATGTTTTACCTAAGTGTAGATGCTATGGTACCATCAAATATTGGACTAAAATCAAATTTTTATTTAGACACTTGACGCTTATTATAAGAAGAATGAAGTACTATAATAAAATATTAAAACATATAGTTACATATAATTCCGATTTATACGGATACCAATAGAATATTTCATCTGTCATTAAATGAATGTTCAATTTTACTTGGGAATATGTGGAAGAATGTTGAAGTTATGCAATTTAAGTAAATAATAAACATCAATGATATTTATTACTATATTGCATTGCAAATTTAAATGTGAATTAAAATGGAGTAGGTCTGCTGAGAAACGCGTTTCTCCATAACTATGGAGAAACGTGTTTTTAATAGCCAGAAGCTATGCGTTTGATAACCAGAAAAAAAATTCTGGATATCAGTCTCAAAGGGTTCTGGATATCCAGAAGTTTTGGAACGGATATCCAGAAGCCTTTGGAACGGATATCCAGAAAAAATATATTTGAAGCCAAATCCAAGGCCAAGACCAGAAATTGCTTATTGAAGGTTTCTGGATATCCAGAAACCTTCAAATGTATATACAGAAACCATTAAATGAATATCTAAAAACATTTTGAAAGTTTCTGGATATTCATTTTGAAGGTTTCTGGATATCACTTTCATAAGCTTCTGGATATCCAGAAGCCTTGGCCTGCATTGTCACGCAACAAGTCGGGCCCCGTTTCTCCGTAAGTTACGGAGAAACGCGTTTCTCCCCAGATTTTAGCATTAAAATGTGTTGTATGCAAATGGAGGTTTTAGTAACTTTCCCAAATTGGGATATTTATTGAGAGAGAGAGAGAGAGAGAGAGAGAGAGAGAGAGAGAGAGAGAGAGAGAGAGAGAGAGAGAGAGAGAGAGAGAGAGAGAGAGAGAGAGAGAGAGAGAGAGAGAGAGAGAGAGAGAGAGAGAGAGAGAGAGAGAGAGGTTATTACTTGAAAAGTAAGAAGAGGCCGTAGAATTAGGTGACAGGTAGATTGAAGGAGCTATCAAGGGGGATATGTGGATCCAAATGTAGCAATAAGGAAACTGTCTTTTTGAATCGCACTAACAAAGAGAAAGAGAAGATAATAGATGAGAGACGGAGCATGCATGCAACTATCTAGCTAAGCTTGCTCAATAAATTAAAAAAACAAAGCAGCTGAATGAATAAGATGATCCGATAGAGATAGATCGCAATAACCCTTTTGCTGACCACTATTGAAAGGACACGGTAACCCAAAGTGTACCCTATGATTACACATTGTCATTCCATTATTTTTACGAAAACGACACGGTGTTTTATTCATGCAGTACGTAGATACGTTATATTTTTTTAGTAATATGAATCACATTTTATAATATGTTCGTTTCTTTACAACAAACAGTGTGAAAATGAGTTACATCAATCTTTTATTACAAAAAATTTATTTTATAATAATATAAATATGATTGATGTACAGTTGAACTGTACATACCCCTGAATCCTGTTTCTATCTTTCTTCTCTTCTCTTCTTTTTTTTTTTTCTGTCTTTTTTATGTTCAGATAATAAAGATACCAATAGCTTATTCTTGGTGGAGTCGTAAACCCTAACTTTCAGCCTATCGTTTCGTTTCTGCTTTTCTTACATGATTGAATAAAGTAGGTTATATTCTAACCTAGTGAACAGTGTGTTGTCAATGAAAACTCAGTCTTAATTCCGTAGTGAAATTAAGTAGGTAAAGAGAAGCTAGCTCTCAGTATGTAAATATTTTTTTTTCTATTTCTTTATATTCTTAACTAGCTAACTTTATTGCAATAAGTTATGTTCGCTTTCAAGGAAAGGAAAAATAAGTAATTTATAGCATTTCTTTTGTAAGTAACATTGCCATATTTCGACCGGGACGTTTTCGGGCTGCTCTTTATGAAGCGATTATCTTTCCATAATTCTGGTATACTAGCTCAAGGTGTAAAAACAGATCGAGCCGTGTGTATATATATATATATATATATATATATATATATATATATATATATATATGCCTGGTATAGTTGGTTTCTAAACGAAAATAAATATCTCGTGCATGCATGCAGACCACTTTAGCTAAATCAATGCCGTGGATAATGCGGGCCAATGATAAGATCATTGATTGAGGGCATGAATTATATATGGTCGGATGGGACTTGGAATTATTTTCGAATATTAAGGATTAATTGGGCCTTTACGATGAAATTATTGTACCAAAACTGTCTTAATAAGGTTTGGTCTCATAGTTTGGTCAAGCAACAATAATAGACTATCAAAAATAAAATAAAATTATTCTAGTAATGTAACCTAATAATCTACCTTAAAGAAATCCAAGAATCTTCTCAGATCCTAGTCATGTATAGCTATACATTGAGCGTTATTATTTTTAGGAATTATTTAATAATTTTGATAAAGTCTATGGTTCAATCTTTGGGTGGACTCCTTGTTCTGGATGATGTGGAGCTAGAATATCGTGAGCCGTTGTACTTGTACGTGTAAAGAGTCTGCTCTAATAACATGATAAATTTTGAGATTCCATTTTCAAAATCAATTGCTTATAAGAGAAGTAGCCCAGAATCGTTATTTATTAATCACAAAGCTTATTATTCTCGATATGGGATAAGTGATTCAACAAAGTTTCCATTCCCCGACCCACTTCAGGAAGCCTTAAATTTATCTAAAAAATAATTTAGGTCATTGTTTTTGAGGATTGCTTTATGCGTTTAAAAAGCTGCACAAACGTAAACAAATATAATCCTCCACAAGAAAAGTGACAAACATATATTAATTGGTATATTTTCTTAAAAGCTTCCACTTATTATACTTTGAATAAACTAATTATACTTTTTGATAAGAAAACAAAGAAAAGTCACATAAAAAAAATATCAAATACCCTTACTTTGAATTAACAAAGCCAATAAATAGTAACATAGTGTACCTTTGAGAAAGGCAATTAAGACACATGAGATAGTTGCCGTCGAAACTAGGGCTGAAACTAGGGCCAGCAAAAAAAATCAAATCCTTACCAACCAACTTATTTATCAACCATATCAATTAATTGGTACGTAAAAATTGATATATCGAAATGTTGATACAATAGTATCGTACCAATTCTGTATAATTGTTTGATACACGTTGCATAGATGTAATTTTGATTAGTATACCAAGTACCAATTTTAAGTTTTAAAAAATATTAATTTTCATATTAATATTAAATATGTATGTATGTATATATATAATAAAATTTCCTTCTATCTCTAATTTGCCTGCCGACTTTCTCTTTTCTCATTTCTTACAAGTCTCTCTCTCCCTCCCGACGATTTGCCTCCATCACACCAATTTCGATTTTCGCCTGTAACAAGGTACATACTTCTCTATATCAATTTCTCTCTTTCTAATGAATCTAACCAAAGTTATCTTTAATTGAATATTTTATTATTCTTTACTAAATACAGCTAGAGTTTGGGGTTTATTTCTTATCTTCACATTCCCTCTTTTTAAAATGTTTTTTCTCTTTATTTTCCTTAATTTTGATTCAGTAGCGTCACCGTCTTCATCGTTGGTGGGTAGTAATTCACTTTACTTGACTTTCAATTCAAGCAAATGTCTTTATTGGGTCAAATATTCAAGTAAAATATTTTTATTAGGTTGGATTGTATGTTAGTTATGGTTTGTTTTGAATATAATGTAATACATTTTAGATTTTGATTCTACATTTCGGTAGACTATAGTACCAACCGTACCAATCAAGTATCAACCGTACCTACTAAGTTGGTGTCGATTGATAATGGTACATATTTTTATATACCAAGTTAAACTTGGTTGTTAAATGGTATAAGCGAAATAAAATCGGTATATCTACCAAGCCAACCATAACCATAGTCAAAACATTTGTCTTGTTAGTTGGTCGGCATGCGTACGTGTCGTTTTGCTGGCGAAAATTATTTTCTCCTTTCGGATTAATTAATAATACTCCATCCTTCACAAATATTTAACTTATATAAAATTTAAAGCATAACCGATTTCAATAAACAAACAACTAAATAAATAAAGTGTAATGGAGACTTGATCGAACCCACTTGTGATTAAGATTAATTTTGTTGCTTCCATATAATTGTCTACAAATGTTGCCCCCGCACTCCTTAATAAAATAAGAATGTATAAAATAATCTCAACCAAATCGATGTTATAGCTATGCAGCCTAATTCTCCATATATATTATAATTTAATGTATCAGTTACATGTGGTTTACATGATATAATATGCTAATCCTACTATCTATTGCGCAAGGTATAATTCCCTAATTTTAATGTTTTTAATGTTTCGCTTCTCATCTCCATTAATTTTGTTGGAGATAAACCCCCCTCTAAAAATATTTAATATCCAAAAAATTCAACAAATACTTCTCCTATCAAAAAACACTCTAAAATTAAATATTGAATACCAAAAAATTCAAAATTTAACGATTTAATTATTTATCTTTAAATTTGAAGCTATTATATAGATAAAATTTGTTTTTTAAGTAGTGAGATGTTATTGATAAATAATAATAATACAAAATATTGTTTTTATTGTAAAATAAATATAATAATAATAAGATAAATTTATGATCCCATGTCTAATAATTTTTAGAAAAGTAATTACTTTATGCTTATATAATATTATTGTTCAATTTCCTTATAAAATTATAAAATAAGAAATAAAAATATGATTAAAAAAATCCAAAGATTATCACTATCATCATTATTTTTTAAAATTACTATTCAAATTATTACTTTGTTACTCCTAAAAATTTATTATATTGATAGTATTATTATTTGAGTATGTATTTTTATTATTGCTTAAGATGGATAAATTTTATTTTTGTTTATAATTAAAATGAAAATCATGTTTGAATCAATTTGACTTCTCAAATTTAATGGCATTGGTTAAATCGTTAAATTTTGAGCTTTTTGTTATTACACATCTAGCTTTAGGATTTTTTATTTTTTTTTTTGACTGAAGAATTATTTGTTGGAATTTTACGGATATGAATTTTTTAATAGGGTGTATTTAGTATTTTTTTTTTTCCAAATAAATGTTTATAGAATAAATTAATCATTTGTTTTGGAAGAGAGGGAGGAATACAATCTACATTGCTTATACCCAAAAAAAAAAAAAAAAAAAAAAACCTTATGATAATACGTTGTAAAAAAATGTTTTAAAAAATTAAAATATTCGACTATATTTTGCAGATTTTGATCGACAATGAAGTTGAGTGTATAGTTGGTCTCACTCACTAACAACTTAAACTTAACGGATTCAAACGAGAGAGCGCTCTAGGAATGATTTGTCTTGTAATTTCCGTTAGCGTACCTTTTAAGTATTATGGTGAGTAGTCAATAATGCAAATCTTGTCTTTTTTTTTTTTAACAACCACCATACCTTCTTCAGTTTTTTCTTTTTTCAATAAAATATACTCCCTCCGTCCCACACAAATATACAAAAAAAAAATCCTTTTGGGCGTCCCACAATAATCTATACTTTTCCAAAATAGAAATGGGACTCACCTCTCTCTACTCACAATACTTTTTAAATTTACTATTCTCTCCACTCATTCTCTCTCCTATTTTACTTTTACACTCACAACACATTACCTTTATCACTTTTTACCTTAATTTTTGTGTCGGGCCAAAAAGTCTATATAATTGGGGGACGGAGGGAGTATGTTATTTATGAACCAGAACTTTATGAAGATCACGACCTTTATCAGAATTTTAACTTTTAACCGGCTTAACTAATTTAATTTTGATTATATAATTATGGCAAGCAGGCGGACAAAGGTGATACGGACGCGTCAATTGTGGAGTTCATGCATGCCATTCTGGTTGTCGTTTTTTCTCGACCTTAATAGCTGCTAATAGTTGTGACATAATTTAGGGTTCTGTTGAGTGGGTAGGATTGAGTGCGAACCTGTACACTAACCCAGATCCGCTGTGATGCAGATCTTTCATGAGCCACTTTTACGTTGCTGACACATTCGCTTGCTCGTAATCCTGCATTCTGTAGGACAAAATCTTAAATAATGATCACAATATGAAATGATTACAATAAAATTGAAATACAATTTGCAATACTGATGCTGTTCAAAAATAATGGTTGGGCTTGAGCCAAGTCCTTAAGCGAGAAATGATCGAGTAGGCCCAAAGCGAGTCAAGGTCCAATAAGAAGATAGCGATAAAGTTGACCCTGGTGTATCCCGCGGGAAAATGTGTCTAAGATATCCCGCAAATATTCACTAAAAGGGTAGGCCCAAGATGATAAATGCGAGATATTGATTGATGAATGGCGAGATAATAAGGTGAGCCGGCGGGATAGTAGAACGAGGCGACACGGTGCTCGGTTATCCATATCCGGCGAGAAACGTATTCTAGTGGAGGCGACACATAAGAGGCAGCATATAAATATCTATGAAATGGGACCCACCAAAACGGTTTGACTTTGGGAAAAGTGATTTGTGTCAGAGAAAAAGCGTCACATGCTTTGAGTTTATTCCTGCGATCAACCAATTGAATGATGACACGTGGAATGAGGCATGAAATGAGATGGTAACCGTTGCACGAGATGGGCACGTGAGGGTAACATGTGCATGGCACGAGGGAAGGGGGTATATATATGAGGGATCTTCATCCCTACCAGGTACGTTCATCCACACACACGAAACACCCTTCCCATTTTAAGATTTCCTTTATTAAGATAAACACTTATCCTCACGCCGGAGGGGCTTACGCCGGAGCCGCCCCCGGATTAGTCACGTTACTGTGGTGTGCAGGCGAGAAGAAGGAGCCGAAAGTATCAACATCTGACTACAACGGTGTTGTTGCTGATTGAGGAAATTTCTGGCAACATCAATTGGTTCCGTTGCCGGGACTTGATTCTCTTCATCAGTTGAAGGTTACCGGCGGCGATTCAGTGAGTGTACGGTGCGGTTTATAGATTTGGAAGGTTAGTCTGTGTTGGGGTGACACTACCAGAAAAAGGTCATTTAGCGACGGAAATTTTCGCCGCTAAAATTAAATTTCTGTCGCTAAAATAAATCACCGACGGAAAAATTCCGTCGGTGGTCCGCCGCTACCAGCTCGTCGCAGTGCTCCGACGGGTCAATTTCCGCCGCTATTTTTTTCTTTTACCGACGGAATTTAATTCCGCCGGTGAATTAATGGTTTCAGCGACGGAAAATTCATTGCTATATTAATTTAATTTAATTAAATTTTCATTTCAGCGGCGGAAATTTCCGTCGCTGTAATAAAAATTAATTTAATTAAATTAATTTCAGCGGCGGAAATTTCCGTCGTTGTAATAAAATTTAAATTAAAATTAAATTATTTCAGCGGCGGAAATTACCGTCGCTGAAATTATTTTATTACAGCGACGGAAATTTACGCCGCTGAAATCAAAAATTAAATAAAAATTAAATGATTATAGCGGCGGAAATTCCGTCGCTGAAATTAATTTATTTAATTAATTTTTATTTCAGCATTAATTTCAGCGACGGAAAATTCCGTCGCTGATTCACTACTAGAAAAACAAAATTTAGGAACGGAAAAAAAGCAACGACCAATATCGTCCCTAATTAGGGACCACTTTTATCAATTCAGGGACGACAATGTCGTCCTTAATTTTTCCATAAAATTAGGGACGACTTTGGTCGTCCCTGATTTTATGGAAAAATTAAGGACGACATTGTCGTCCCTGATTTTATGGAAATATGTGTGGTCTTTTAGGGACGACATTGTCGTCCCTAATTTACAATAATAATTTATTTATATAATATTCAATCCAAGCATTTGATTGGTTTATTGATTTTCACATGGATTGAGTCCTATATTCAATTCAAGCCATTAATCCCACACATCCTATGGTCCAAAATCTATCCTAGAAAACCCTAATATTCTCTCTCCTTCTACTCTCTATACCCGCCTCCCTCCTTTCTTCTTCAACTTTCTTTCTTCTTCACCCATAACTTTCTCTCTCTATTATTCTCTCTCTAAAAGTTTATATTCACTTTTTCTCTTATATATAAGAATTTTTCCTTCTCCCTCTTACCTCTTCATTTTCTTTACTTATTCTTTTTACTTTCTCTCTCTTAAGAGATTTCCGGCCGGGATCCACTATTTCCGCCGACCTTCATCGATTTCTCCGACCGACTTTTCACCTACCTAGATTTCTCACCGCTACATCCTTTTCTTTTTCTCGATCTCCCTCTCTTTTTTCAAATCTGTTTTTTTTTTTTCAGATTTGGCGTATGATTTTAGAGAGAGAAAGTTATGGGGTAGAGGAGAGAGAGAGATTGGGAGGGAGGAAAGACGGCGGCGGCGGCGGAGGTTCTAGCGTTCCGGCGAAGCTCCGGCGAGGAAAGAGGCGGCAGATCTGTCTTCTTTTTTTTTTTTTAAGTGTTTTTGAAGGGATGTAATTGTAAATTATTTTTTATTTGTAATGTAAGAAATGAATGTTGAATTGAATTTTGACATTTTTGTATATATATTTTTTTATTTAATTTGTTTTTTTTTTAAATTATTTTTGTATATAGATTTTTTAAAATTATTTTTGTATATACGTTTTTGTATATACAAAAATAATTTAAAAATATATTATTATTAATATATTTTTGAGATATCAATGAATGTTTTGTGAAAATAATAGTTTCATGGCTCCTATTTTTAAAAATATATTTTCAATTTATGTTTTTTTCTTTTTTTTTAAATCTGAAAGTAAAAATTAAGGACGGACAAAGTCGTCCTTATTTTGGTTTTGAAATCAGGGACGACATTGTCGTCCTTAAACTTTGAAATCAGGGACGACTTTGTCGTCCTTAAATTTAGAAATCAGGGACGACATATCTAATTTAAGGACGACTTTGTCATCCTTAATTAGGGACGACCAAGCGTGGTCCCCTTCAGCGACGAGAAAAAAGGGACGACCAAATCCGTCCTTAAAATTGAATTTAGGGACGACTTTTGCTGTTTAAGGACGGATTTGGCCGTTGGTAATTCCATTTTTTCTAGTAGTGATTCTGAAATAAATTTAAAAAAAATAATTTAAAATATCAATAAACCAAAATTTTTTGTACCTGATATAACATTTCAATTTATAAAACTAAAACTATAAAAACTAAAATTCAAATATCAGCGTACCAAATAAAAACTAAATACCACCGTACCAATTCGGGAGGGGGAGAGGGGGAGAGGGGGAGGGGGAGGGGGAGGGGGAGAGGGGGAGAGGGGTGGAGCGGGGAGAGAGGCGGGGAGGGGCTCCCGCGGGTACCAAATGTCTCAAATGTTTACAAACAAGTATAATTTAATACAAAAATGTCTAAAAATCCGCAATCAACTCGGGGGACGCTGGAAATTACCACAGGAGTCTGGCCGAGATGAGCCATCAACAGCGCCAAGAGTCTTTGAGTCTCTGCATGTTGTCTTTGAATCTCTACATGACATCGATCGTTCTCCTCCTCCCCGCATCTGCGTCGAACCGCCCAAAGCATCCGCAAGCTTTGCCCGCTCGCGTTTCTCCTCCTCCAACGCGGCCTCCAGTGTCGACCCTCGGATCATGAAACGTGGGTGGGCTACATTTCGCCGACGGCCGGTCGACGTCGCCGGGCATTGCCGCCCGTAATCCCCCATCCCTAACACTCGGGCTCCTCTCCTTGGATGTCCACACGAGAGGTGACCTCGTGCCAAACATCGAGCACGAAGGGGACGGGCTCGCGGGAGGCGTTCCTTCGGGAACAACGGCGGCTTGATATGCGGCACTGAAAAATAAAACAAACAATTATAATCATATACACAATGTAAGGTACATAAATAAATTTACATATTCAAAATCAAGTCATTTAATGATAGTTTACTTACAAAGGCATTAGCAGATCGATCGTCAACCCATTGCGGAGGTTGATCGGGCGCTGTAGAATTCCGAATATGGGTGCTAGCGTAAACATCCACAAAACTGATATTCGGACCATACTCCCTTTCCTATAAATAAAATAAGCGAGATTATTACTTTGAAATTGTATATATAAATACAACATTTAAACTGATTTAAAAGCATGCATACACTACATTTACACTAAAACTATGGATTTCATAGCATCAACATTGGCTCCCAGCTAACATACGTACATAAACCTATTTAAAAGCATCCATACACTACTACATTTAAATTAACATACATACCATGCGGTCGTGATGCTCGGCGATGGTGAGCGTCCCCCCGGTATGCAACGCCGCCGACCCCGAGGAGCCTGCTCTATTGGCCTTGGCCTGTTCGGATATAGCCTTCGCCGCAGCCGACCCCCAATATTCGCAAAATTGACCAAACACATCATCGGTCATAAAAGTAGGACACAAGGGCTGTTTGTTGGGTTTTACGGGTCCATGCGCAGCGGAATTAAGCATTAAAAACATAAAACCCAAGAAGCCCTAGGATCCGTTCTATACAATTAATTTGAATATCAATGAAATAGAATTAAACCAACCTTGAAACGCTTTCCGGTCTTGAGCTATCGAACGATTTGATTATGTGATATTGAATCACAAACTTCGTTCTTCAACTTGCTTGAACTCTAGGTCTTGATCGATGAACGAGCGAAGACCCTCTTTTGGTATCCACACCTTCGAATGAATCCAAGAACAATTTCTTGTCGATTGCTAGATCTAAACCTTGAAGAATATTGAGAGAATTTGATTGTGAATTTTGCTTTAAAATTTCGGCTAGCTTATTAGGTCTGACAGAGCCCTTGTATTTATACTAAAATAGTGTAAATACCTCTTCTAATCGTATTAGGAGAGACAGGCTGTCAATACCGCGTATTGGCCTATTATGTCGCGCGGTATATCAAGCCATTGGCTTGATATGTCGCGTGACATAAGTAGCCAGTTTCTGTGTCTCTCAATCATTCTTCCTCCGGTTTAACCAATTCATTCTAGTTGTGTGTGACCCAATAGGATTACATCATGTTGGCAATGAGATCGATCATATCGAACCTCATAAGACATAAGCGGACTCTAGCAAGCCATTATGTCTACCCAAATGATGTAACGTAAGAGTTCACGTTTCCAACGGTGTACTTCCATTTATCCCTTTTTGTCTCACGATGTTATATTGAACACAAGTCATGGTCCTTGTCGACTTGTTATTGTTCAATGCTTTCTCGATTCTTGAGTATAATGATAATTCCAATCATATTGGGGTACGGCCATACACTTTCATCATTATCACTCATCGAGGGGCCCAAGCATAACATCTCTCTTCCGAGGGACAAACTCCTTCTTGACTTATCATCCTTCCCATCATGAATCCGATCATGCCAATGATAGCCTTTATAGATATCGTGTTAAGATATCGTTTGACTAAAATCAAACATGGCTTTCATCATATGTAAGGTTATGATAGTCTCAGGTCTAGGAAATAAATGAAGTAACCGTATGAGATTTAAGTATGACATTTGACCATTACATAAATCTCATGCGGGTCATGTCCAGTCACTTGTTCTCTAACAAGTACCCATAATTTCAATGTGCATCTCTTATGCATATAATCATCACATGATTATCCATTGACAATTATACTAATCTATTCTCTTAATAATTAGGGACAGTGATTATTATAAACAAATATACAAAACATATAATAATCAAATAATAAACATCTCATATAATAATAAATAATGTCAACACATAAGTCTATCAATCATAGGCCTAGGGCATAACACCAACACTGTTCTCCCGCCGCGAGCCGAGTAGTATAATAATTTTTCTTCGTGGTACCTATAAAAAATATGAATATCTCGTAAACATATAATGATGACATTATAAAATTAAAAGAGTATAATCATTGTTAATTAAACTAATTAAGGATAGATAAATATGTTACAAATAAAATCCGTAAATAGCTTGTGAGCACTCGATCGAAAACATATCTAGCCGTCGCCTCGCTGATGTCTGGCGCCCAATAATATTTAGCCTACAACATATAATGATAACATTACAAAACTAAAAGAGTATAATCATTATTAATTATAACATTTTAATAACAAACTAACATTTAAGTTTTAAATAAAAACCATTAACACATTACCTTAAACTCATCCCACGCATCGTCCTTCTGCCTCTGTGGCAATTTTTTCCAGTTGGGCCAAAACTCGGTCATTTTTCGAGACCGCCGCATTGCCCGATCTTAGTCCCCAGGGTGGGGTATCCACCTACAAACCGCCAAGTATATTTATACAATAACATTTTAACTTAAATAATGACTTATATATAAAGCAAAAAGGAACCAACTTATATCAAATTAATGAAGAGTTACTATCGGGTCATAAAGTGATGATATCCGGACAAATATCCTCCCCTCAGAATCGACAGTAGTCTGAGTACCGGCCCCAGAGGTGGAGCTAGTACTACTGCGTGAAGGGTCGACATCATCGCTACCGGATCGGGACGATTGCGTCCCAGTAATCAATGTGTAAATAGGCTTAGTCTTCTTACCCTTGCCCTTTCTACTAGAACTCATATCTGTATTACAGTAAAAATATTAAAATATACAACTTTAACAATAGGAAACAATATATTCACAATACATCTAAAACTTTAAAGTTCTAATAATCTAAAGCATTCACAATACATATAAAACTTTAAACTATTAATAATATAAAGCATTCACAATACATATAAAACTTTAAAGTTCTAATAATCTAAAGCATTCACAATATATATAAAACGACGGATATTAAAAATAATCTAAAGCATTCACAATACATATGAAACTTTAAAGTTCTAATAATCTAAAGCATTCACAATACATATAAAACTTTAAAGTTCTAATAATCTAAAGCATTCACAATACAATTTTAAACTTTAAACTATTATTAATCTTCGTCCCCATCATCATCACTGGACTCTGAATTACTACAAAACTCGAGTTCTTCATCTTCGTCTTCGGACTCTGATGAATCAAACTCTGGTTCCTCTTCTTCTTCCTCTTCCTCTTCCTCTTCCTCTTCCTCTTCCTCTGATTCATCAATATCAATGTGCGCGAGATGACCTGAACGAGGCGGGGGAGTTGGCAAATTCACTGGTAAGATATCCTTCTCGGGTTCATCAACATTTTGAGGAATATGAGTGACATCATCTAATGGATGATTAGCTGATGAAACGTTAGGTGGCACTGGCATTTCATCCTCTTGATAGGGTGTTTCTAATGACGACTCTGTAGTTGTCGACGAGGGTAGGGTGTTTCTAATGCCTACTTGCTTTATAATCGAAAATAAAGAAATTTCGGCTTTTGCATAGACCTAAATTATTACTATTGTGAATAATTTTAAATATTAATATTTAATTCTTTGTTGTAAAATATATAATTTTACAATGATGAATTAAATTAACATTTATAAACAAGATGAGAGTCGTTATCATCCACAACTATCAAAACCCTATCTCAGCTTAGACCAAGAAAGATAGAGCAAATAAGTTCTTGTCAGTTTGAGCAAAGGATTTTCTGTTTAATATAGGTTTTTCCAGTTTCACTGTCCTCCTCTCTAAGAATCTCAAACATCACAGCCATGTCTTGACAGTGCCTGTTTTACTCTTCACTGGTGATATACGGTCACAAGTAAAAACAAGGTAACAGTATAACACCAGTGAAGAGAAAACAGAAATTTCCTCCAATTTTTTCAATCTCCACCTTCCATTTACCCAAGATCCTGATTGCAGAATCTTCCTCATGAGCCTGAAAGCTGGCGGTGTTGCCCTCAATCTCACGGTTGCACATGCGAAGCAACCGTGAGATTGAGGGCAACACCGCCAGCTTTCAAGCTCATGAGGAAGATTCTGCAATCAGGATCTCGAGTAAATGGAAGGTGGAGATTAAAAAAATTGGAGGAAAGTTCTGTTTTCTCTTCACTGGTGTTATACTGTTACCTTGTTTTTACTTGTGACCGTATAACACCAGTGAAGAGTAAAACAGACACTGACAAGAACATGGCTGTGATGTTTGAGATCCTTAGAGAGAAGAGAACAGTGAAACTGGAAAAACTCTTATTAAACAGAAAATCCTTTGCTCAAACTGACAAGAACTTATTTGCTCTATCTTTCTTGATCAAAGATGGACGGATTTTGATAGCTGTGGGTGAGAAAGGCTCTCATCTTATTTATATTTTAAGATGTTAACCACCAACCACAATACCCTAAGGTGCATCTAGGGTGCCAGGATTGATATCAGGCGCTCAAACGTAGGCGATATTACATCACCGTCCGCGATGCCGTCAATCGCCCCAAAATGGGATCTAGAACCACTAAGGTAGTGTGCGGTTGAATATGTTACATTATTGATACATTCACCCCCCTTCCTCCCCCTTTGACTTTAAAAGACTTGAAAATTAGATATTTAAATACTTATCTAATTGTTGCATATGTAATATGTTATGTTTACTAAATATGTAACATGTTATATTTACTAAATATAACATGTTACACCAGTGGAAAATATCAAGTCTATTGCACAAGCATTTGGCCCAAAGATTGAAACTTTAAAAGTAGATTTACTATTATAATTAATCAAAACAAGAAAATCTCCAACCGCAGCTTTTGTATCTTCTACAAACCGAAGTTGGGGATTTTCTTGTTTTCTCGATTAATTGCTAAATCTACTTTCAAAGTTTCAATCTTTGACCTAATGCTTGTGCAAAAACTTGAGATTTTCCACTCCAAAGATAACCCCATGGTAGTGGTTGTACGTGATAGTAGTGGAGTTGGATTAAAAGACTTGAAAATTAGATATTTAGTAACTTTTTTAGCTTTTTATCATTAAAAGACTTGAAAATTAGATATTTAAATACTTATCTAATTGTTGCATATGTAACATGTTATGTTTACTAAATATGTAACATGTTATATTTACTAAATATAACATGTTACACCGTTGGAAAATATCAAGTCTATTGCACAAGCATTTGGCCCAAAGATTGAAACTTTAAAAGTAGATTTACTATTATAATTAATCAAAACAAGAAAATCCCCAACCGCAGCTTTTGTATCTTCTACAAACCGAAGTTGGGGATTTTCTTGTTTTCTCGATTAATTGCTAAATCTACTTTCAAAGTTTCAATCTTTGGACCTAATGCTTGTGCAAAAACTTGAGATTTTCCACTCCAAAGATAACCCCATGGTAGTGGTTGTATCGTGATAGTAGTGGAGTTGGATTAAAAGACTTGAAAATTAGATATTTAGTAACTTTTTTAGCTTTTTATCATTAAAAGACTTGAAAATTAGATATTTAAATACTTATCTAATTGTTGCATATGTAACATGTTATGTTTACTAAATATGTAACATGTTATATTTACTAAATATAACATGTTACACCAAATTGGAAAATATCAGTCTATTGCACAAGCATTTGCCCAAAGATTGAAACTTTAAAAGTAGATTTACTATTATAATTAATCAGAAAACAAGAAAATCCCCAACTGCAATTTTTGTATCTTCTACAAACTGAAGTTGGGGATTTTCTTATTTTCTGATTAATTGCTAAATCTACTTTCAAAGTTTCAATCTTTGGACCTAATGCTTCAGGCAAAAACTTGAGATTTTCCACTCCACCATAACCCCATGGTAGTGGTTGTACGTGATAGTAGTGGAGTTGGATTAAAAGACTTGAAAATTAGATATTTAGTAACTTATCTAATTGTTGCATATGTAACATGTTATGTTTACTAAATATGTAACATGTTATGTTTACTAAATATAACATGTTACATATTTGATTATGAGTACGGTTATTTATCGTTTCTTTTCTTTATAGTGGCATATGTTTTCTTCTATTCGTTAATATTACTAACATATGTTTTCTTCTATTCGTTAATATTACTAAATATGTAACAAACTAGGATACAGAAACTGTATCCTAATTTGTTTCATATAAGGTGCATCTAGGGTACCAGGATTGATATCATGCGCTCAAACGTAGGCGACATAATCACCGTCCGCGATGCCGTCAATCGCCCCAAAATGAGATCTAGAACTAGATGTTCCTAAACTATTTCATCCACAGTTTTCTTACTTATTTGTTTGTAATTGAGATCAATTAAAGTCTCAACTCATGATCATTCGTGCTTACTTTTATTAGTTTAATATATTTGTTTTATTAGTTTAATATATTTGTTGGGTTATCAAAATTGTTATTATTCTTCCTAATTCTTTCATGTTTCGAAAGACATTAATAATATAGTTGCATGATTTATGTTTACTATGTGTGAATACTAGCATGAATCAATTTCATGATTATCCACCTTTAATAATATAATTGCATGATTTAATATGATATATGATTCATATTATTGGAAAAAATGTATCAAAAGTACCTCATTTTAAAGCTCAAATTACCTAAATTCAGTCAAACTATCTTCGTGTGCGATATCATTATAAATTTGAACAAAAAACCTAGTTAAAATCCCCAAGCAAAATTACAACCTCACAATTTCCTAACTTTCCCATAGAAAATATAATTGAAGTAAGCATCCTTCAAAGGAATGGTAGTCATGCTAGGCAAATTCAACAGTAGGGATTCAAAGCATGCAAATTCCAAAATGTTTAGAAGCAACACAAATTAAGATAAAAATAACGCATATGGACACAAAGAAAGAAATCTATAATTTTACCAATTTCGTTGCAATGTTACTTACTATAACCCTAAGTAATAGAAAAAAGTAACAATCCAAGGGCATATCATGACACAAAAGCTAATCAAATGAATCATTTAGTCAAAGTAACATCAAAGCAAGAACATTTAAGGAGAAGAAAAAATACAACCAATAAGCTTCAAAAATGTCAAAAATAATTATGTGTACACCAATAACAGAAACTTATAAATTCATAAAGATCTTAACCCTAGTCCGTATAAAATCCGTATGAACCGTCAAACTTTCAAAGGCCAAAGACATTTAGTACAAATTAAAAAAAAAAAAAAAGATAATTTATACGTAAAATCATTAATCGTAGGTCACAAAAGGAAAGATTACCAAACCAAGTAGGGAGAGAGAGAGACCTGGCATCTAAACCCAATTCCTGCACGTAAACCGAGTCACGTAAAATCGTAAAATTCAATTCCCAAAGAAGCATTCATATTCACAACAAATTAACACCCTATCCTCGAATTAGAACTACATATTTGAAAGAAATCGAAACATTTACCTTGATTTGATTAGAGCAAGAGAGAGAAAAACGGTGGAGAGGCTGGATTGCAGGAGACGGCGTGAGAGCTCGAGACGGACGGTGGAGAGAGGTGGAGAGGTGGACGGACGGAGACGGCCAGCAGCCGAACTGAGACGGTGGAGAGGTGGACTGACGGCGGCGATAGAGCTTCTTCTTCTTCTTCTTCTTCAGTCGCAGAGAGAGCGGGAAGAGAGAGAAAGCGGGAAGAGAGAGAGAGGGAAAATGGCGTAATTGATATCCGAGGGATAAAATGAGTATTTATAATTTCCCCCAGCCGACGGAATATTCCGCCGCTAAATATTAATTATAGCGGCGAAAATTAAATTCCGACGCTATAATTAATATTTAGCGGCGGAATATTCCGTCAGTGAATCCGACGCTAAACTATACGTACGCTCACCTGGATCGATGACATGGCACTCTCACCGACGGAAATTTCCGCCGCCTGATTTTAAATTCAATGACTGAAATTTCCGCCGCTATTATTAATAAATATAATTGTTTTCATTATATTTTTGAAAAATAAATAAATCATTAATATTTATTAATTTTAATTTAATAAATATCATTATTTTTATTTATATAAAAATAAATAAATCATAAATATTTATGATATTTTTGAAAAAATAAATAAATCATAAATATTAATTAATTTTAATTTTATAATGCCATTATTTTTATTTATATAAAATATGAAAGTTATTTTAAATTACTCTCAAAAAAATAAATATGAGTCATTATATTTTTGAAAAAATAAATAAATCATTAATATTTATAATATTTTAATTTAATAAATATCATTATTTTTATTTATATAAAAATAAATAAATCATAAATATTTATGATATTTTTGAAAAAATAAATAAATCATAAATATTAATTAATTTTAATTTTATAATGCCATTATTTTTATTTATATAAAATATGAAAGTTATTTTAAATTACTCTCAAAAAATAAATATGAGTCATTATAATACCTTTTATATCTATACCTTATACCACATACCTATACCTATACCACATGCCATATACCTATGCCTATACCACTATACCCTATACCTATATACCCTATACCATGCCACATACTATACTCTATACCCTATACTTATACCTTATACCACATACCATGCCCTATACCACATACCCTATACCTATGCCCCATACCACATGCCTATATATGCCACATACCTATGCCTATGCCACATACCACTATACCCTATACACTATGCTGTATGCTATAGGGGTTAGGGTGGGTTAGGGTTAGTGGTTTAGTGCTTTAGTGGTTAGTGGTTTGGGAGTTAGTGGTTTAGGTGGTTAGTGGTTTAGGTTAGGGGTTTTGGGGTTAGGGTTTAGGGTTTAGGGAAGGGTTAGGAGTTAGGAGTTAGGGTTTAGGGTTTAGGGTTTAGGGTTTAGGGATAGGGGTTAGGGGATATAAGAATTGCAAGGGTTCTTGTAGCTATTCCCAAATTGGTAAATTGCATACAATTTTAAATTTTTTATCCAAAATAAAATAAAAACAAGATTAGTCCAAAACAAGGAACTAACCAACTATTAGACAACACTCTGGAGATTATTGTCTCATAAGTCACAACTAAGATATCCAGAAAACAAAGACCCACATCATTACTGCTGAGCACACTGCACTCTGGCCCACCACCGTGCATGTCATCATCTACATCGTAAGCTTCAATGTTGACATCGTGAAGGGTTGTCTACTCGCACTCATCATCAAGCTCCATATCTGTCATCTGCGATGAAGGCTTAGGAGGCAGCACACCCTCTAGGGCCTTGCATTGTTCGGAAGTCAAGGAATCTGGAAAGTCGAACCCAGATTCGGACCCAGACAGGAAGGGAGAGAATTGAAATGTGGAATTACCTGAAATTAAAGATGAAATAGCACCAGGGTAAGAGCGGCTCGATATTTGTTTTTTTTCAAATTCAATTGCTGGAGAGAGAGAGAGAGAGAGAGGATGGGAGAGAGGGATTTAGAGGTGTCTGGAGCTTCATCGGCTTCTCCTGGGAATGTAGTACAAAGACTATGTCTCTAGTAAGAGTGTCAGGAGCTTCATCGGCTTCTCCTGGAAATGTAATTTTCTGTCCATTTTGCATACCCTTCTCCACAACCACTTCCAAGACCTTCTTCTCCTGTACAACCTTTTCGCCCTTGCATTGTGGGCAGCGGTCCTTGTCATTGATAGGGTATATGGTATAGGGTATAGGGTATAGTGTATAGGGTATAGTGTATAGTGTATAGGGTATAGTGTATAGGGTATAGGGTATAGGGTATAGGGGTATAGGGTATAGGGTATAGGGTATAGGGTATAGGGTATAGGGTATAGGGTATAGGGTATAGGGTATAGGATATAGGGGTATAGGGTATAGGGTATAGGGTATAGGGTATAGGGTATAGGGTATAGGGTATAGGGTATAGTGTATAGGGTATAGGGTATAGGGTATAGGGTATAGGGTATAGGGTATAGGGGTATAGGGTATAGGGTATAGGGTATAGGGTATAGGGGTATAGGGTATAGGGTATAGGGTATAGGGTATAGGGTATAGGGTATAGGGTATAGGGTATAGGGGTATAGGGTATAGGGTATAGGGTATAGGGTATAGGGTATAGGGTATAGGGTATAGGGTATAGGGTATAGGGTATAGGGTGTAGGGTATAGTGTATAGTATATAGGGTATTAGGTTTAGGGTTTATAATTTATTTATTTTTTCAAAAATAATATTTATTGACTCATATTTATTTTTTTGAGAGTAATTTAAAATAACTTTCATATTTTATATAAATAAAAATAATGGCATTATAAAATTAAAATTAATAAATATTTATGATTTATTTATTTTTTCAAAAATATCATAAATATTTATGATATTTTAATGTTTTTTAGTTTGTTATTTTGTTAATTAGTTCTAAAAATAAACAAAATTACATTTTATTATCAGCAACGGAATATTTCCGTCGCTGATAAATAAAAAAATATTAAATTATCAGCGACGGAAATATTCCGTCGGTGTTTAATAAAAAAAAAAACATTTAATTTCACCGTCGGAAATATTCTGTCGGTGTAATATTTCAAAAAGAAAAATAAAAAATATTTTAATTTCACCGTCGGAATATTTCCGACGCTGATAAATAAAAAAATAAAAAAATGATATATTTTCACCGCGGAATAATTGGCCGATAAAGATTTAGCGGCGGAATATTCCGTCGGTAAATCAACCGCCAAATTAGCGGCGGAAATAAACGAATATTCGAGGAATATTCGTTTTAGCGGCGGAATTTAGCGGCGGAATTTAGCGGCGGAATTAAATTTCGTTACTAAATTTGACGCCAAAATAATTCCGACGCTAAAGTCTATATTCCGCCGCTATTTAGCGACGGAATATGTCCGTCGCTGTTAATTCCGTCACTAAATGACCTTTTTCTGGTAGTGTGATTTGATTTTGGTGTTGTTTGTAGGTAGCAAGCTCGGTTTTAATTTGAGTGGTTGTTGATTCATTTTTTGGGTGATTCCTGTTGATAGTTTTGGTGGATTGAAGTTTTCGTGACTTTGATATTGTTTGGGTGGTTGGATTCAAATTTTTGATTTAGAAGTGTTGGTCTGGGGTGAATTGGATTTGGTAGTGTCGGTGAAGGTTCATTTGAACATTCATTTGATTTTGGTAGTCTGAAATTTTTGGTGTTTCTGGATTGTGATTTTGTTGAAGTTCATTTGATTTTGCCAAGTTTTCGTGTTTGTGAATTGGTGATTGGGTCAAATTGGTGAAGTTGGATTGGGATTGTGTTTGATAAAGTGCAATAGGAGGAAGAACATCTTCAAGTTTCTGGGTTTAGATCTTCAAATCTTCATAAGATTTGCAGATCTTTAAAGCATTGGGTCATCACTTTTGATTACATCCTTGTGTCCATCTTGATTTGTGAATTATATTCCATTTGTGCCCAAAGTTCTACAATACAAATTCACCTTGTTGAAAATTGTCGGAAACACCTAGCTCTCTTTTTATACTCCAAAAATAATAAAGAAATTAACTTGTAACCGAAAATCCCTAAAAATCCGGGGCAGATTGCTAAAGATAAGGAGTCGTTGCCATGACTTGATCTTCCGTTAGAAATGTGTTTGAAATAGGTAAGACTTGGTCGTTGATCTTTGCATAGTGTTTATCTCCTGAAAAATAGGAACAGTTGTACCTATATCTTCAAGTTGTCAAAAATAGGATGTCATGTTAAAGATGATCAAGAGTTAAGATGCTGAAGAATTATACTATCCAAGATGTCAGCGCAAGCGCAATCTTGAATAAAAATTCTATCCCAAACACTATATATACTCCCTCCGTCCCAAGATTAGCGTCATCATTTTAGGCTCGGCACGCAAATTAAGAAAAAAAATGGAAAGAAAAAATGTTGTGAGTGTAATTTGAAAAGAGGAGAGGGAATTAGTGGAGGAAATAGTAAATTTAAAAAGTGTTGTGAATGTAATAGTGTTTTAGGAGAGAGAATGAGTGGAGGAAATAGTGAGTGAGTGTAATAGAATATTAATAAAACATTTCCATTTTAGGAAAGGTGACGCTTCAAACGGGACGCCATTTTGGGTAAAAAGTGACGAATTTCCTGGAACGGAGGGAGTATATTCCGTCCCACGTGAATGCAAACTTATTTCTATTTTGGTCCGTTCCACGTAAATGCAAACTGCCCAAAATGGAAACAAATTTATTATTTTATATTCATCCTATCCCACCCACTCATTCTCTCTCTTCATTTTTCATCACACAATTTATTCAACCAACCTACTATTAACTTCACTCATTCTTTCTCTTCATTTCTTATTATACATTTTCATTATCTTAATAATATTTCTTAATTATTGTGCCCACCAAAATGATTTACATTCATATGGGATATGGGACGGAGGGAGTATATGTAAAATTGTACGGAGTACACTCAAATGACTCCATAAAAGAAGTTACCAAACAGAAACATACATGTTGCTAACTTAATAAGCAAATGTTGGCCATTAATAAACATCGTACAACACTAATTGGTTAGGTTAGCAATCAACAGTAACCTTAAAAATGTCGGCACATACAACCAATAGTACAAAATTACCTTTAATATCTAAATATCATACTACAACCGTCCCAAATAAATATCCAAAAACACATTTAGACTAACTTTTTACCAAAAATAAGTACCAACAAAATTTAAAAAACTAAAGGAAAGCCTTACAAATGAAACTACAAAATTTGTGCCTAAGATTTTTTTTAGAAAATCTGTTATATTATTGGATTAATTCGTTATATATTTTTGTTGAAATAAGTGTTTTGAAAAGTAATTTTTCTTAAGTTATTCTTTATTCTGTTACAAAAACTTTTTTATTTATTTCTTAATTGACTTGTTAAATTTATTTATTTGTGCATTTAATAATGTACGGGTGTATAAATAGTTAGGAAATAAATGATGTAAATTTTAAAATAATGTTGCTGTAGGCCAAGTCATGAACTTTACAATTATTCTACGTATATTATTAGCTAGCTAGGACTATATATTGCGTACGTAAAATAGTGGTCTTAATTTGTGCATCAAAGTTTCGCCCTTTATTGGGAGAGGATCTTCTTTATAGGTCATGAAAACTAATACATGTTGTGCACTTGGTTGCATATTTGGGTGGGGCAGCAAATGCATGTACCAATTTTTGATGTTTTTAGCTCTCTTTTAGTCTCCTACTTGATCAATAATAATTAGAAAGAGACATTGAGTAGCTAACCACTACACTTACTGATGCCTTGAGGCTAGAGATTGCTGACCGAACGATAGAACAAGAATCAATTTCTGAAAGCCAAGCTTTTCTCTATTTTATCAAATCAAAGTCTATGTTGTTCAAAACCCTAAAACAAGTATAAATACTCACAAAAACCCTAAAACGACTTTAAAAGTAAAAGATCAAAATACCCTAACTAATTGTTCAAACATAAGCAAAATAAAAACCAGATCCTATCTTTTCGCCGAAAGCACAACTCGTGCTAGAGGTCATGAATCGTTCCTTCTTAACCAAGTCGTGGCACGAGTCGTACTCATTGTTGAAGTCGTGCTGATTAGTTTTCTGCGAAGTCACGAGTCGTGCTAGAGGTCACGAGTCGTGCGCTGTTGATTTGCATTTGAAACATCTTCCTGTTGATCTGCATCATTCTCTCCCCTTTGAAAATACTAGACCACGAGTCAATATCCTCAACAGGAGCATCACGATAATTCGAAAAATCTGAAACACCGAAGAATGTGGAGACATCGGAATGGCTTGGCAAAACAACCTTGTAAGCGTTGTCATTAATATGCCCACGAACACGCGAACAGGTCTGAAATTTTGGTCAAGCAAGTCAGTATTTACCGTTGACTTCAAACGGTAGGCTGCTATACCCGGAATTGACGCACCCGGAATAAGATCCTCGCAACGCTGCTTATCTCTCATAGGTGGTAAGCCCAGAAGGATCTCATTTGATGTCACACTGAATCCCATCTCCTGTTTCGTGATTTCAACAACCTCAGAAAGGTTCAACAGCTGATGGCCTATATTAGCAGTGGATTTAGATTCTGCACTATGTTCCTTGCGTGGGTCAATAGGGCACAGCGAAATAGATAACCCATACTTGCGAAACGTGTATGTATTTTTGAACGCATCATGCTTAACCCGACGATCAAACAACCATGGTCGGCCTAGTAAGAGATGGCACGCATCCATAAGTACTACATCACACCAAATCTCATCCTTGTAACGCTTGCCAATCGAGAACTGCACCAAACACCGCTTATCTACCTTCAGTTCGTTGCCTTTGATCAACCACGATAGCTTGTAAGGTTGGGGATGTGCTTCAGTATTCAAACCCAACTTCTTAACCATTGTAGTGGAAACGGCATTCTCACAACTACCCCCATCAATAATTACCTTACAAACCTTCCCTTTTGCGGTGCACCTTGTCTGAAAAATATTATGGCGAAGCCATTCTTCGTCATCCTTAGCAGTCACATTCAAAACACGTCTGACCACCAAGCCTGTCCCCTGATCAGCAAATACTTTGTCGGTCTCATCAGCTGACTCAGCAGATGGCTCAACAGATGGCTCATCATAAACAGGATTCTCAACCAATGCGACAATATGTTGATTGGGGCACTCGGCTTGGAGATGCCCGAGCCAATGACATTTGAAGCATCTAGCAGGTTGACTTCGAATCCGACGATGTAACCCTTGTAGGAACATTAAAACTACTTCCACCTTGATTGCTAGTACTATCTTTACCCTGCCAACGATTTATTTCCCTCTTTCTTTTAAACTGTTTCTCGACTTTTAAAGCAAGTCGGCAAACATCTTCATAAGTCCAATACTGTTGTAACAGGACCACTTCTGAGATATCAACACGCAATCCCCCAAGGAAACGAGCAACTGTTTGTTCATCTTCCTCTACAATATCACATCGCATCCGCAAACTATCAAATTCCCCAATGAAATCCTCGACTGACATATCACCCTGCTTTAGATAGTGATATTCAATGAAGGCTTCCTGACGATGGTGATCAGGAAGGAATTTCCTTCTCAACAGTTTCTTCGTCTTTCTCCAAGACCTAATCTTGACTTTACCCTCTCGAGTCCGATGTTTCTTAACATGTTCCCACCAAATTGAAGCATGTTTCTTCAATTTAATGGCAACCAATTTCACTTTATTACTATCAGTCGTGTATTTTAGATCAAACACACGCTCAACAGTATTAATCCAATCAATGAAATCATCAGGATGTGCCTTACCTTCAAAATCCGGAATTTTGATCTTCACACGGACATCCCTAAAAGGGTCATCCGCATACTGACGTCCATGATTTGGGGCGAAGGGATTAATCCCCTCTCCATACTCCATATCCTCGGATGAAGAATCCGAATCTGAACCCATATTCAGTGAAGGCTCCACGCGTGCCATGCGGTTCTGAAGTATCTGAATCTGTCTTCGCATCTCGTCCATCTCGATATCACGAAGGTCCCGTTCGCGATGATGGTCTTCTTCATGGGCATTCGCTGCACGGCCCCAACCACGACCAGCGCGTCCTCGTTCGGCCATTGATATTCGTCCAGTAAACTGATACCAAATGATGCCTTGAGGCTAGAGATTGTTGAGCAAACGATAGAACAAGAATCAATTTCTGAAAGCCTAAGATTTTCTCTATTTCATCAAATCAAAGTCTAAGTTGTTCAAAACCCTAAAACAAGTATAAATACTCTCACACAAACCCTAAATTAACGACTTTAAAAGTAAAAGACCAAAATACCCTAACTAATTGTTCAAACATCAGCAAAATAAAAATCAGATCCTGTCTTTCCGCCGAAAGCACGACTCGTACTAAAGGTCACAAGTCGTTTCTTCTTAACCAAGTCATGGCATGAGTCGTAATCATTGTTGAAGTCGTGCTGATTAGTTTTCTGCAAAGTCACGAGTCGTGCCCTGTTGATCTACATTTGAAACATCTTCCTGTTGATCTGAATCACATACAAAAGTAGTACTCTAAGTGGGACATTTGAATCCATCATTTTTCCAATATTTAATGATCTTTGGCTTATTTAACCAAGGATTGTAGAGTATCAAGCATGTATTTCAAAGATTCCACATAAAAATTGGAATAATAGCATGTGCCCCCTTAACTTAAATTATTCTTCATAAAATTTCATAAAAGATTCAAAAGTCCACACTCAACCCATATCAAAATTCCATAAAACCCAAAACCTAGGTAAAGAGTAATTTTAGTTTTATTCATTTTGGTATAAGAGGGGATTGCTTAATAAAATATGAAACTTTTTATTATTTTAAAGAAAAGGTAAAAAAAATTGAAAAAAAACTACTTTTATACTAGGTATAAGAGTAATTTTAGTCTTATATCTTTGAGTATAAGATCGACGAACAGGGTTAATGTGTAAGTGTGAATTTTTGTGAAATTTTGTATATTGCCTGGCTTTTATGGGTTTGTTATTTCACCTATGGGTTCTAGAGTACAAAATTATTATTTGAGAAATTTTACTTGAATTTAAGCAGTTCAAAATGTCATGCTACACTATAACAGTGATGGAGATAAAGTCACATCTTTCTAAAAAAAAATAATGATTGTGATATACTCCCTCCGTCCCACAACAAGTGACACACTTTGCTATTTTGGGCGTCCCACTGATAAGTCACACTTCCTAAAATGGCAAAGAATCTTTACTATTCCCTCCACTCATTCTCTCTCCTACATTATTTTAATACTCACAACACCATTATAATTTACTATTCTCTCCACTCATTCTCTCTCCTACTCAACTATCTACACTCACAACACATCAACCTTTTCACTTTTTTCTTAATTCCCGTGCGGAACAGTAACTGTGTCACATATTATGGGACGGAGGGAGTATTGAATTCATTTGAGACCCACACCAAACATATACTCCCTCCGTCCCGTCATAATAATACGCACTTTTTTTATTAGCACGAGAATTAAGGTAAAAGGTGATGTGTTGTGAGTGTAGATGGTTGGGTAGGAGAGAGAAAGTAGAGTAAGTGGATAATGATTGTGAGTAGAGACAAGTGAGTCTCATTTTCATTTTGAAAAAGTGCAGATTATTGTGGGACGCCCAAAAGGTGTCTTTTTGTAGATTATCGTGGGACGGAGAGAGTATAATAAATAATTCTCAATATTTAGGGCGCTAAACAGATGTAGCATTTCCAAATTTACGAAGTCGGTCAAAGAAATAAAAGGCGCAAGTAAGCTTTTAATCAAACTTGAGAAATTGGATTTGGGTTGGGAGTATCAACCAAAGTTTAAGTGTATGGCCTATAAGTGGAGTATTAATCTTCAATTATGTCACCACTAATCACAAAAGAGAAACAAGATTAAGGCAATTCCACAATTGCCACTTGCATCAAAATTAGATAAGCTTACCAAAGCACATCTTCTTGATTTTTATGTCTCATCACTCCAAAGATGGATTGGGACCCACATTGAGATAATAATCCCACTTTATTATTGAAGCTGACATGGCAAGAAATCATTGGTCCACGAATCATTCTAGATTGGTTGGCTAGATTCAATTTCTGAATAGGTGCACAAACTTGTTCCATGGATTTTAAACAAAAGAAACAACACTATTTCCGTACATTGAAATGTATGAGTTGTAAGCCTTGCCAGTAATAAACCCCAATTGCATTGGTACGTCCGTGACGCGTAGGAAAGTACTAGTGGGACCCATTAATTGTTTTTGTTACACGTATACACAAAATGGAGTTGTGTGTGGATTTGACGCAAAGACTATCTAAAATTGAGCGTGTTGAGATATTATCAAAGAAAAGCCTCTGGATAATAACAAAAGTTATAAAAGGAGGGGGTGCAAATACAGCTGTAAAAAGAAGGAAACAAAGCCTCTCCCAGTAGATCCAGATCCGTTTATTTGGATTGGGCTCATCGAATTAGCCCGTCCTTTTATGCAATAAGGGTGTGCTGAGTTTTTAAAATTACTAATCCAAATAAAAGCAGATCAATTTGGGCTGACACATACGAGTGCGGGCCAAAACGAATTCGGGACGGACAGCCCACTATATTTTTTATATATTTTTCGCCATAAAATGATGCCATTTTTAAGTGGAAATTTTAGAGCTCTATGGACATTGTGGACTCAATACGTGAATCTTGAAGTGAGAGAGACTTGAGATAAGTAGAGAACAAAAACAGAGAAACCCTAAAGAAACGTTGCCCACCATACACCTTGTAATCTCGAGATTTTAGACGACTGAGCAGAAGCAAAACTGAATATTTTGAGTGTAAGTTTAGTAGAGTTCGAAGCATGGAGGTAGGAGTGATCACATTCGATGGAAAGATTGTTCAACCTTCTGAGTTTCTTCGCTATTTTGGATCTATTATCCAAAAGGATGGATAATTAGATGGAGATGTGGCTCATAGGATTAAAGGGGGTTGGTTGAAGTGAAAGGGTACGTATCACAGGGTTTCTATGTGATCTCGGCATGCCCCACAGATTAAAGGGAAAATTCTACCACCCGACAATTAGGCTGACACTGCTTTATAGCACTAAATGTTGTGCCGTGAAACAGTTTATGTTCAAAAGATAAATGTAGCGCAGATGTGTATTCAACGATGCATGTGTGGGTATACAAGGAATGATCGACTGAGGAATGGGGTAATTACGGGTAAATTAAGAATTGCGCCCATCAAGGTTCTAAAAAGCGCTAGGCGAATGCTAGGCGGCGGAGCCGGGCCTAGCGCCTAGGCGGGAACTAGTCGGGATTAGTCGGGATTAGTTGGGACCTAGGCGGGACTTAGAACTAGGCGTTGGTCATGTGACACGGAGACCGCGTAATGCACCGGTTAAGAGGCATGAAAAATGAAAAAGTGATAAAATGGCGACGAATAGGGGAATAACCAAGCAAATTTGGATTTAGGTGATTGAAAACGATATGATTTTACTTTGATTGGATGAAAATATGACGTTGAAAAGGCCAGAGTGAAGGACAAAAATTCATGAGTGAATGGGGTTGATGTTTTTTTTTCTATTATATATTTACTCTCTTATTATCACATTTTTTTTTCTTTTTTCTCACGGCCTATTTCTTCATTTAACTTTTTATTTTTAATTTCTTTCACTATGATATATGAGTATTCAGGTTATCCGATCCCAAATTATTTAAAAATTAAGGCGTTATTGTTGTTGTTGTGTAACAATGTATTTAATAATTTTAATTTAATCTATAATCAACTAAATTTACATCCTTAACTAAAAAGTATATCGAAATGAATAACATTTTACTATTAAAAATTGATTTTTTCAGTGTGTTTGTTACATTAAGATAAAAAGTCAATTCATATTCATAAGTAACTTACTACATAATTTAAATTTTTTGAGCAATTTTTTTTTGGGCATATAGTAAAAATTGATATTTTCAGTGTGTTTGTTACATTAATAAAAATAAAAGGTCATTCATATTCATAAGTAACTTACTAAGTAATTTAAATTTTTTGGGCAAAAGAATTTTGGCACTTTTAGCCTTTAACTCTTCCATTCAAATGCAAAAGACCTGTCTACCAAGAACCCGAGAGTTCCCAGGCCTACCCATCCGGGTCATGTAAAAGAATGAAGGGAATTTGTCCCATAGGTTCCTTTTGAAATAAATCACTTTACACAAAGTTTTTCATTGTATTAATACGTCCCATTAGTTTTCATGTTGTACTATGTATAATACAACATTTAGTTATGCAGTAGTTTAAAATCATAATACTGCATACGCACCACCGCCTCCGCCACAGCCCAGCTCCGCCGCCGCCGTCTGCTATCGCCGCATGTCGGATTCCGGTCAATTTTCGCCGGAATCCGGTCGCCGGAGGTCGGAATCTGGTCGCCGGTCCATGGGCTTCGGATTCCGGTCACAGGCGGCCGCTGGAATGCAGTATTATGGCCTTAATTAATGTTGTATTTTCGAAACATAATACAACATCATAAAAGAGCATAGATTTAAAAAAAAAAGAATTTATGGACAATGACCCAAGAATGAATAATTGTACGTATGAAATCCCACTCACTGAGTCACTGTTGCATTGATTCACTCTCTCTCTCTCTCTCTCTCTCTCTCTCTCTCTCATAAATCTCAGAAAAATAAAGTGGTCCCACCTCCCACTCCTTCTTTCCCCTATATAAATCATTGAGAAGCCTTCTGCTTTGCACCACACTCAACAAGAGAAAGAACTAGTAATCAATAGCATCCCTCAATCACTAAATACACAACTGTGTGTTGTGTTTGGGAGAGATAATTGTTAGTGTGTTCATTTCTTTAAGGTGCTTAGACATGTCTGCCTTACATGCTCACCTCACTCTTGCTTTCGGCCTCCTTGGTACATTTTTTTCTCCCTTGTTATTATTTATCTAATTCGAGAAATGATATTATTATTATTATCGGAAGCAATTATTTTTTTTCTCATGAAGAATTCCGGTCAAAAAAGATAATATCCCAACCTTTTATATCCGTGAAATAATCGAATGCATGGCAACTACAGGCACGATTTAATTTATATTTGCTAATGTTTTTCTACTGATATGTTGTTGCAGGCAACATAGTATCTTTTGGTGTGTTTCTTGCACCATTGTAAGTGATCTTTCTTTCTGCTTTTTCTCCTTTTGCTTTTCTTTTTCTCACCAGCTCTTTTGCGTTATAATTTAAGTTATTTTTGCCAATAATTGATGATATGTTTACCATTTTTATTGAAGGCCGACGTTTTATCAAGTATACAAGAGGAAATCGACTGAAGGGTTTCAATCAATTCCATATGTGGTCGCGATGTTCAGTGCCATGCTTTGGATGTACTATGCAATGCTCAAACCCGACGCCATGCTTCTCATCACTATTAACTCCTTTGGTTGTGTTGTGGAGACTATCTACATTGGTTTTTTCCTCTTTTACGCCCCAAAGCAAACCAGGGTACGTGCTGATGCATCAACATATATTTTTTAAGTAAATATTTGAAATATTTCATTATTCATTATTTTGATGGTTGATTTGAAAAATATTGCAGCTTCAAAGCATAAAGCTAATTGTTCTTATGAACATTGTTGGGTTCGGTTTGATTGTTGGCCTCACTCATTTTCTCACAAATGGAGCTAACCGTGTACATATAGTTGGGTGGATATGCCTTGTTTTTGCTTTGAGTGTCTTCGTCGCCCCTCTAGGTGTTGTGGTAAGCATGGCTGCAAATTAATTTGTAAAATATATTCAAGAATTCATGTATCCACTTTCATTTCTAGAGTTTCTCACAAATATTCGTAATATTCTTTTGCAGAGACAAGTTATCAAAACCAAGAGCGTGGAGTACATGCCATTTTTGCTATCATTTTTCCTAACCCTAAGCGCCGTTATGTGGTTCTTCTATGGTCTACTTCTGAAAGACGTCAATATTGCGGTAATTAATATACTTACATAACATCGATTAATTATATTTTTCCTTTCTCTTGAAAAAATAATTAAAATTTTATTTTGTTGTAAATATTACAGATTCCCAATGTGCTGGGATTCACTTTTGGCATTCTCCAAATGGTACTTTACATGATATACAAGGACGGAAAGAAAGTTGTTGATGAGAAGAAAATTGCAGAAATTCCAACCCATGTTATACCTATGGAAGATCAAAAAATACCCGAATTTAAGGACCAAATTATCGACGTTGTGAAGCTTAGTGCCCTTGTCTCTGAAATGTTTCCAGTTGTCGCGAAGATGAATGAGAACGACATCCCACACGATGATCACAAACTTGATGTTTTACCAAATATTCCCAATAAAACCATAGAAGTTGCAGCTTGAAATTAAATAAATAAATTTCGATTAATACGTTAGTGAATATCTAATGTGTTATACATCCATAAAATCCTTAGTCGTAAGTGTCACACAGCTTCTGTACCCCATCCTAACCTGTAACAACATCCTCATATGCGCTCTGTCGGTGATCAAATCTTACCTTGTAATAGTAGCTCTTATTTATCTTTCCTTTAAAGCTTGTACTTGTTGGTGATTTTCCTCTTGTACTGAGATTAATAGGATGAATGAATTTCAAAGTTCAATATATTTTATGATAATTTATGTTATTTGAAAATTATGTTAATTTACAAAAATTGAACATTCATTGTGAATTCTTTATGTAGTTCTCTAAGGTATATTGTTTGTTAATTTACAAACTATTGATTAAATTAACTAGGGGGGAAATGATATACTATGATATATTTATCTAAATTTAAATAAAGGATGGAATTATTTGAAATTATTGTACATAAGATGCCCGAGAAAATAAATTATTTTAATAAAGTAAAGTTTTGTATATATATAATATATATGAATCTATTATTTTATTTTAACAAAATGTAAGGAGGATTGAGCCCGGCCACCATGCAGAGAAACATGCAAAAAACATTGTACGTATGCTGTAGTCAATTATCAATGATCTTTAACTTTTTATTTTACTTTATTTCTTCTTTTACTTTGAGAGAAATCATTGGGCTTTTAGGTGGCCGGTGGCTTCGACGTCGCAGTTTTCAATGCACAGGTTTTGTTCCAAAATATATACTCTCTCCGTCCCAACATAAGCTTCCCACTTTTGACTTTGCACGCAAATTAAGAAAATGAGTGAAAAGAAAAAATGTTGTGAGTGTAATTTGAAAATAGGAGAGAGAATGAGTGAAGGGGATAGTAAATTAAAATGGTGTTGTGAGTATTAAAATAATGTAGGAAAGAGAATGAGCGGAGGAAATAGTAAAAATTCTTTGTCAAAAAAAAAAAGTGAAAGCTTTTAATGGGACACCCAAAATGGCAAAATGAGAAGCTTCTACTGGGACGGAGGGAGTATTTATTTCTTTATTTTTATACAATATTTAAGATTTAAAATACTTTATCCGTCCCAAAGAAATATTTACAATTTTACTTGGCATGAGAATTAAGGAGAAAAATGTAAAAGATGATGTGTTGGGAGTGTAATGGTTGGGTAATTTTATTTTTGGGACTTTGTTGATTAATTCGGGACGATCAAAAGAGATTTTTTTTAATACTACTATGGGACGAAAGTAAAGAGATTTTTTTTGCATATTACTATACGACGAAGGGAGTATATTTAAGGTGAGTAAATAGGGATGAATATCTTGTTATTATGAGTTCATTATTATATTTTGGTGTAATTATTTGTTCATTAATTATTAAATAAAATCAAGAGACAGAAAAGAGAGTAGGCATGGGTGGTTTCAACATGGTCCAAATTATTAAGAAAAAAAAAATGCTTGATTTGAATTATATTTGTGTTGATAAAAAGATTGGCAAAATAAAGCAAATTATTGGAAAGGTGAGAAGAGATTATAAAGATGCATATTTATCCCACGTTTCTCATTCTCCCCACTTGTTTCTTGTCTTGTCTTGGTTTCACAATTTTAAATCCTCAAAGTTAGTTGATTAGCCAAAATATTTTCGAGTTCTTTTTTGCTCTTTAATTTAAAACTATGATTGATAGACTAAGCATAAAAAGAAAATTAAAAAAAAAAAACTATAATGGGATCATCATGACGATGTTATCCCCTCACTGAAAAATATTTACTGTTGCGACATAATGAATGACTTAATCTATTACAATAGTGACACTTTAAGATGATAGAAATTGCATTTGTTGGGTTCAAACCTAATCTATCGTATTGAAAAGTACATCAAATATCAAATGATATTATCATTTTTTTTTTGTAACGGGCCAAAGAATCTCTTGAAATGCATTGCATATGAAATATTATATATACACACCGAAATGAAGAGATAAAAGATGTCTGCATTATATATACACACCGAAATGAAGAGATAAAAGATGTCTGCATTGCACCTCGAGACATGCATGAAATATTATGTATAAACAATCTTGGCTTGCAATAAAAATTGCTAGCCTACTCCTTTTGGAGTAGGTCTGCTGAGAAACCCGTTTCTCCATAACTATGGAGAAACACGTTTTTAATAGCCAGAAGCTTTGCATTTGATATCCAGAAAAAAAAAAAAACTCAAGGCCAAGACCAAGGCTTCTGGATATCCAGAAGCTTTGGGTTTGATATCCAGAAACTGTTAGGTGCATATCCAGAAGTATGTGAAATGTATATCCAGAAACTGTTAGGTGCATATCCGTAAGCTGAAGGTGCATATCCGGAAATGTGTTAGGGCGTATTCGAAATTGCTATTGAAGGTTTACGGATATTCGAAAACCTTCAAATGTATATCAGAAACCATCAAATGAATATCCAGAAACATTTTGAAGGTTTCTGAATATTCATTTGAAGGTTTCTGGATATCACTTTCATAAGGTTCTGGATATCCAGTTCATTGTCGCGCGATAAGTCGGGACCTGTTTCTCCATAACTTATTTCTCCCTAGATTTTGGCCTCCTTTTGGAGATTCTTTTTACATCATTTCATGAGTAATGTTATGTCAATTAAATTGTTTTCTTTAGCTTTTCGCAAATAATTTTGTCACAACTAAGTCTACGCGCATCTTGAATATACATTAATGACCCACAAAATTAAATCATTCTATGTTCTGACAAGATGGAAGGCTCTTAATTAGACAAAATAATCTTTGCATTGTTATCCTATGAATTTTCGGATCAAATTTGATTAAACTTTTATTCACTTCAGAGATGGCTTTAATTAAGGTTAGGAAGAAATCACGTGTCATTTTATTTAGACTACTATTGCTGATCAAACAATTATTATTTATCATCATTGATGATTCATCATTACGTCAACTCTAATAAGTAATAACTTAGGAAAAAATCCTTGGTTCGGTTTCAAATCAAAGCCTAGATATGGCTTCAAATCAAATTCCCAGATATATAGATATAGGTGAGCCGGTGACGACGTAAAATGGAGTCGGTTTTGAGATGCTCCAAATTAATTTACTTCATCGTTACTTTTTAATTTACACTTAGACCCCTTAATATTTGTATTTTTTTAATTGTAATGATTTTCCTATTTTATCTTTAAAAATTAGGTTATGAACGGAATAAAAGTGACGGGTCAGACCCAACGAATAAAGTCTAACATTTCAAACGTTACAAAGACAATACCATGTAATGGGTCAGTCTAATTTCCACAATACCAAAGGCCCAATGGCATAGATCAGTCGACCTATCTCATTGTTCGAGCATTTTTGTTCCCGACCTAGCTTCGTACGACATACGATCATTTACTTGTACAATTTCTATCAATCAAAGGCACAAAATCAGGTCGACTTCGAATACTCAATCGACCTCGACCTACCAACACGTACGTCCGTCTACATCGTTATTTGTAACCGCCTCCTACATTCACGGATACAGTTATGCCCACAACATCTTCTTGATTTTAGGGATTTACAACGATCTCATAACATCACTATAAATACCAGACAACTCAAAACGTTAAAAGATAATGTCATATCTTAACTATTTGAGATTACGTCGTTTTCATATAGTTTCTTACAAACTTATAACACGTTATCTTATCATCACGTCGGAGGGTATTAGCCGGAGACCAACCCGGCTAGTCGTTTGTTCGTGGTTTCAGGTTATATTGATAGGTTATATTGATGGGAATGGAATCAACTTATTGCTGAACTAAGGCTGATGTCGATCGTTTCCTGCATTATCAGGTCACATACACGTCACATAAAAATTTAACGGAAAAAATTAATGTCGTTAGCCCTAATTATTTTAAACGAGCATCCAAACAGATGAGGTACTGTGTTTGTAACGAAATATAGTTTAGGTACGAAATCTAAACAATTCCTATAGTTGGGGTAATATTGTTGCATTTTTTCCAAATGACATATAAACGTAGGATCGATCTCCTTAAGGTTATGTTGTGCAACAGGTGGCTGGTGAGAGTTTGCACTACCGACTCCATATATTTGGAATCTTTTCAAGAAAATAATTAGACCGTCACTTTCTTGTTAAAAAGGCTATTAGTCAGCGGCTATGTAAATTGATCGATGTTACAAAAAGATAAGATAAATAATTTACCCTTTAAAGAGAAACCATCAAAACTAAACTTAAGGGAGAAAACTTTACTTCTTTATTTCTCAACCATGCATGGCATCATCAACTTTAGAAAATAGCTTCCATTTATATATGAAATTCTTCTGTTAAGGTCTCGGAAAGGGCAACGGTCCAACTTTAAAAACTTTACGAATAAAATACAAATGTGTTGCTAGAAAGATAGGTGAGATCAACAAAATGATATTTTACAGATTAATTTTTGTGAAGAAGAAGATGCAACTTATTGTAAAGAAAACTTCAATATAGAACTCCGGCCTCAAACTGGTCAAATGAGTATAATTAAGTTGGTGAATGAAAGAATCATGGAAAGGGTTTTGTGTACTATAAAGGTTCTCCAATCGTCCAATTTATTCTTTCCATTTTTGTGCTAGGTTCTCAAGCTCTTGAGGTTCCAATGCGTATTAAATGTGATTTATTTAATCAGTTTTCGTAAAATCCCAAATGAAATATTGAGATTCTATACTAAGTGTTACATGTTGATCATTTATTAATGTGTACTCTATGCAAAAGAATTTTCAGTGCTTAATAAAAGAAAGAGAAATGGGCAATCCTCGGGATAGGTGACCTACAATTTATATGAATCATAGAAATTTATGATTGCTCTATAAATAAATAAATAGAGTTGTAGATTAAAAGGTGGTAAAGGTACAAACGCATATAAGAGTTACAACTACCAACCTCCATGTTTCTCAGTTTTGGCAGTTTTTGTACTTCCCATTAGATATGTAAAATGAGCGGTCGAGAGTCGGGTACATGTTGACGGGTTGAGACATGTCAAACTCGTTACAACCTGTTCAGTTTATAGGTTAAACAGGTCAGTTATTAATTTGTCGATCGAATAAACGACTTGTTGGCGGTCGGCTCGATAATTTTACTTTAATAGGTGATCACTTTCATTATTTTGATGCATTTTTTGCCCGAATTAAACAGGTTGGGTTATGTGTAACTTGATTATATTAATGAGAAGTCGTGTCGGATAATTAACAGGCCGAGTCAAGCAAATAATCGGGTAATGAATCAGAATTGCCAAACCTATATTAGGGGGTTTTCGCATTTAAACGAAATCTCTTATACATTATTTATGTGTATCATGTAGATCCAACGACTATGCCATAATTTTAACAATGATATTATCATGATAGCAGGTCAAATATTACCTAATTGTTGGACAATAATACATAATGTAATTTGGTACAATGTAATTTGGTACAAGTAATGATAAAAATAATCTCTCTTTAATTCATAGTCACCACTGTCTCCTATTTTCAATAGTCTTTTTGAGGAATATCCTTAGGTGTTAATAATTTCATTTTGAACTATTCATTCTATTTCAAAATATTTGTAGTTATATAACTTTTCACATATATTAAGAAATTTAATTAACCTATAGTTAATGGACTAAATTATGCTTTGAATATTTCAAATACTAAGATAATTAAAGGCTTTTGCAATGACAACTATATAATCATAAATAAAGGTATTTTAGGCATAATGTGTTAGAGTTCTATGAAAAATTTCAAAATTGCAAGTATTTTGAAATAAAAAATTTATTTTAAAATTGCAAGCATTTTAGGAGGGTGGAGTACTAAACATTAAAAATAAAACTTAAAGTAAGTGCATTACCTTTTTGGTAAAATTATTTTAAATTCAATATTTTAAGGCTTAATTCCATAATTCTTCTTCTATCAGATTTATTTTGGGAATTTTACCCATAAGTTACTTTTGGGACAAATCACTTTATATCAATTTCCTCATTAATTGAAATGACCCATAAGTTTTTATAAATTATTATATTATAGGGGTGGACATGGTTCGGTTCAAACCGCGGTTTGAGACCGAACCGAACCAAACCACGCAGTTTGGTTTGGTTTTTTTTCTATAAATGGTTTAGCTTGGTTTGAAAATTTAATAAACCGTGTGGTTCGGTTCAGCTCGCAGTCTAGAACCTCAAAATCGAACCAAACCGAACCGAACCAAACCGATTCAGACCGAACCGCGGTTTAGACAATGTCTTGTAATTTATTTTGAAATGGTTTCTTTTGTTGTACTTGTTAGAACAATGAACTTTCAGTTTATTAAAACTCATTCCTATTTGGATAGTAGTATTTGTGTTTTATGTTTAATATATATGATTGCTAGTTTGATAAAAAAAATATGTAAAGTGCAACCGTAAGTACCCAAATCTGGCTCATGCCTTCCGGATAAATTTCCCGGCAATTTTGGTAAGTTTCCCGATAATTCCCCGGACCTTCCTAGTGTTCCGGAAATATTCCGGAACAGTTCCAAATTAATTAAAGGCTGAAAGGGAGCCTTCCTAATTAAGAAACACGTTTTTCTTAATTAGGAGGAAGTTTCTAGAATTTGCTACCTTGCATGGTTCTAGAAATGCTGAGTCATTGTGGATAATGCCGCACGGCTGCATTAGCTCGAGGTCCCTAGCCGCACGGCTTCATTGGCGATTTCCAGACTGCCTATAAATAGAGCCCTCCTCTACCCATTTTAATCATCCACAAAAGGCATCAATCACTCACATTACGAAGAAATCCTCCCAAAGAGCTGCTGGAAGTCCAAGAAGGTGAAAAAGAAGGCCAAGAAGCTACCTCCCTCCTCCTTGAAGATCCAAGATCAACCTCTCCTCCTAGCTCCATCCAAAGAAGAAGGAAGCCATTGGTAACCTCGCACGCCCTAACCTCGCATCCTAATAGCTTTATAAATTGCTCATTGCATTGCCTTTATATTGCTTGGGACTTGGTAGATTAAAGATCATATCCTTATATTCCCCCTTCCCCTTTTGCATGCATTAGACATCATTTGTCATAAAAATGTAGTCTTTCCCCATAAAGGTGCATCCTTTGCACCTAAAACCCCCATTTTCCAATAAAAATGTCATCTTTATGCATCCTTTGCATATAAAAATCAAATCTTTTCAATCAAAATGCATCCTTTGCATTCAAAATACCTTTTCCAAGCATCATTTGCTTTAAAGATCATGTCTTTATCATAACTAGCATCATATGCTTTTCAAAATGCAATCTTTATGCATCATTTGCATAATGAATTCCAATTTCTTCATAAAAATGCATCATTTGCATAAAAATCATATCTTTATGCATCATTTGCAATAAAGGTCATTTCTTTGAATCAAACGCATCATTTGCAACCCAAAAATGTCATCTTTTCACTAAAGTGTCATTTTTATCATGCATTCTCCCATTTCCCCATTAGTAACCTCGGAACGAACCGATGTAAAAGATCATATCTTTACATCGTTCCTTCCATAAAGGTTTCATAATCTCTTTAGAAAGGGACACCTTTGAACCCTATATCTCCGATTATCACTTAAGATGAGTATGAAGCATCTATACGAGCTCGACCATCTTAAATTGTAGGATTGATGGGCTAAGGACCCTCCTTTTCTAAAGAACCTCATCTTTGACTATAAAGAGAGTCATTCTCTCGATCACGCAAGTCCCAAGGTCCAAAAATGCGATGATCACAAGTCCAAGATGAGGGCGGGATCATAATCCCGAATACATAAAATCCAAAAAATCCCGAGCGACAACCAATAAATGGTTTGTACGTCCGGAAGACGACTTGGGACATTCCCTCCTTATTTTCAAACACATGCACACAAGAAAGCATGCAAGCAAGCACGATTAATGGGATCTTGGGAGACTTGCTCCGGCAAGGCACCTTGGGTGAACGACGATCCGTTCTTCTCAAGGGGTAACTTAACCTCCGAACCCATAAAATCATTTTTTCAAAGTTTTGAGGTAATCAAAATGGCGTGGCGACTCCGTTTTTCAAATTAAACCGGATGTCTTCAAACTCGCGTGAATCCAATAAACACAAAAATTTTGGGCACACATTCACAGTTTGGCGACTCCGCTGGGGATATCCCAAAGGAGAAAAGCTTTTATTTTCAAAACAAAAAATCGATACTCGGTATATAGGTGGAAACCACTTACCCTTCCTGTACACTCCCTGACGTGGGAGTTGGGATAACCGGTGGTTTAACAATCCCACGTACCAGTATCCCTTTTCGAAAAAAAAAATTTGAAAAAAAAATAAAAGAAAGCTTTTCCCTTTGAGCGGGTTAGACTCCCGTCGCCAATTTCATTAATCGTGCTTGCTTTCTTTACCTTGCATTGCATCATTTGCATCTTGGAATCTGTGCATACTTTGAACGGGAAACAACCCGAAAAATAGCAAAAGGAGTGGAACCTGGAAAATTGATCCATGCAGTCGTACGGCTTAATCCTCCTTGGATTACGGCCGGGCGACCTCGGTGGCAATTCCATCGGGAAAAATCATGGTTAATCTGGCGGTCCTAGCGGCTTGGGGCTACTCGGCTCCATGGTGGCCAGGGCTCCCGAGAAAATTTATGTGCTTATGTGTTGCATTTTCCTCGTCCCGAAAATCATTCCTTTAAAACAAATTTTGAAAATATCTGTTTTTAACTCAAAAAGGAACATTTTTAGGAGACCGCACACTACGCGCACTTTGATATATCCTGTACACTTTGCACGCACGTCCTTGAGCGAGGGTGGTTCAGTGCGATCACGGACTGGCCTTACGATGCTCCCGGGCGCGCACGGAATCATCCCAACCTCCCCATGGCGGCCCGGTGTCGACCAATGCACGGTCAGGTGTCACACGTTTCAAAAAATCGTGACTTTTGGTTGGTTTTTGGTCTAGTCCGTGTCATATAGCCCGGTTGCGTACCCTCGTAAAGGTCAAGCCTTAGTTCATAACGGAAGAAGAACTGCAAAATTCCGACAAGGAAAAATTGGCGAGATCTCGACTCCGACATTGACTATTGACCTTGACACACGGAATGCGTAAGAGTCAAGACCGAGTCTTTGCCAACAAATCAAAAGATCTTTCGCTCAAGCGAAGCTCTGCTAAAATTCCGACAAGGAAAAATTGGCAAGATTTTGACCCGGCATTGACTTCGATTCTAACTCACGTTCGGCGTATGCAACGAAGTTCAATGTGACACTGTGTCATCCGGCTTTTGCCGCCCGACCCATGCCTATTATCTTCTCGGACATTACCGAAAGTCAAAACGTCATTCGCTCAAGCGAAATTCTGCCAAAATTCTATCAAGGCAGAAAGACGAGACTTTCCCGGTATTGCCTTGACTATAATCCGCATCGCTCGTGCGTTGAAAGTACCTATGACCCGCTAGACCCGTTAGGAGCGTTCTTTACTCTCGGTCGGTGGGATCCGCGTGCCCTATAGGACCCTCGCTCGGGGCTGTCCACCCTGGGAGGTCGAAATACAGGTGGAATACGAGGGGCTTATAGACGTAGTGACGGAACCCACTGATCCAGGATCTAGAGTAGTTACGAAAAAGAAGGGCAATCCCCTTTTCCAACCAAATAGATATTAATAAAAGACATTGTTTTAAGTAAACTGGAAGATTCTAATTTGCATATTGCCTGAGCCTTCGGCTAAACACCTACCCCGAGTCTAAACCTTTCCTATCTCTTTCCTTGGCGAGAAAGAAGTGGGTGAGAACAAGGGTCGGTGACTTGTTAGCGCGAATTCTCGGGACGGTTCGCCGAATCCTTAGTTTGAGTCGATCCCGAGAGTCGAGAATGTCCGATTCGACGGAGAACAACCTTGGTTTGGGTAACCGAGATGACCGGGGAAGAAGAGCTAGCCTTAGCCTTGGAAAATAGTCGTAAGGCCCATGAGGAACAGCGAGGCCATGCTCATTGATGCGCTACGCCGTCATGGGGTCCGGATAGTGGTAGAGCCTAATGGTTCCTTGGTTATGGTAGAAGATGAAACTCCGAAGTAACCATCTCGGCCCCTCTAGCCTATAACCGGTGCCCTCCTCCATCCACATATGAGCCTTTGCCAAAAGCTGTCCCTTTTCGGCCTTTTCCGGTATCCCGAAGCCATTAGGGTCCCGACACCCTCTCCTCCTCGAGATAAGACCCGGCTTTGTTCCCTACCAACAGAGAACAAACGCCACGGCCTATTCCCATAACGCGGCCTCTGCATTATCCTATGGGATTCGCTCCCTCTCCCCGGTATGGGCCGTCCCCGAGACAACTTCCGGGCCTCGAGAATCAATCAAGTGACCTTTTCAACTCACCTTACTGCCACGGCGGATCTTCCACCCCCAACCTTGCCAATAGGATCCCACAAGGCTCCTTTTTCCTACTTACGCAACTACGAGCCTAATTCCTATGCCTGCAGTCGGCCTCGGGAAACAGGACCGAGGCCAAGTTTACACCTATTTCCCTTCTAAAGACTCCCGAGCCATGGTACCGGCTACCATTTGTGCCACCCACAGATCCTGCCACTCAAATCGACAAGCACAGCTTGAGAATCGAAACCGTCCCCCGACCCCAACATGACTTGGTTGATGGAACAAGTTAAGTCCATGCGAGGAGAAGTTCGGAGGCGAACACCAAAAGGCGGCATATCGGATTGCGATCCTAGCAAGATTGTCCCTCTTCCTCCAAAATTTCGGATGCCGAGAGATTGAAAAGTTCAACGGCGATTGTCCCCGAACTCATATTGAAAGCTACCTTCTTGCCATGAGAGCCAAGGGACTGTACACATCGGCAAATGGCCGACCATTTTCGGTTGTCATTAAAGGGTTCGGCTCTTAGATGGTTCTGCATGTAAAACCGAAGCCCGAGCCACACGGGACCAAATTAAGGAAGCCTTTACGAGAAGTATAAGGCCAATTTGAATTGGGAAACCAGCAGGAATGACCTACAAGGCACTCTACAGCTCCCAGACGAGCCAGTGAGTGAATTTTACAGGAGATGGAACTGGAAGCTCAGCGAAATGATGACCCCGCTGAATGAAGAAGCACAGATCCCGGATTTGATCGACTTCAGCTCAGATACTGAGATAGTTGCCGTAATTGGAGACGGTGGTGAAAATCCTTTTGATCCCCGCACTTTGGTAACTAAGACAAAGATGTCGTTGAAGAATTGGGAGACGTTCTCAGGACCGATAGCCCAGTAGACTGACAAATGATAGCGGAGCTTGGATTGGTACCTCGTCCTTCTCAACCCGGTCATGTCAAACACCACATTGTCCATTCGGTCGAGTCGGGAATCTTTGAATTCCGATCCTCGAGTCATCCGAAGGCCTCACGCCTAAGGACTATCAAAATGTAATCGATGTCATCTTTCCCCTTATTTTGAATGAAATGACGGATCTTTCGAGTATCCTCTTATTGCCAACTTAACAAATGATAAATTAACTCAAAACTTAACAGGTTAATAATGAATCATTTGAACAAGATGCAAACACACTAAATGAACAATACATTAAAGAAATCTTTAAGCGGGTTTCGAAAAAGAGAAAAACCGGGCCCAAGTGAGGAGGTTTTGACAAGTGTGAACTTGGGTGCGTTAAGGAACCTAAAGAGACACAGATCGGAAACTTCTTCCCGGGGGTTGAACGGGACGGCGATCGATCTGCTCGGGAATACGTCGACGTGTTTGCATGGTCATACGGGGATATGCGGGGCTAGGCAGTTCGATAGTAGAGCACATAATCCCTCTAGCACCGAGATGCTAAGCCGGTAAGCGAGAAATTGAGGAAGATCAAGCGAGAATGGTCTCTACAGTCAAAGAAGAAATTGAGAAGCTCTTGCGGGTAGGATTCATCGAGTCATCGAATATCCGACATGGTTATCCAATATTGTGGCCGTCACGAGGCGATGGGAAGGTGCGGCGTGTGGATTTCCGAGATCTAAACAAGGCCGGCCCAAGGACGATTACCCTTTGCCAAACATAGACATCCTGGTGGACTTCTTGCCCAACTACGAAGTCAAATCCTTCGTTGATGGCTTTGCGAGATACAACCGGATCAAGATGGCCGAGGAAGACCAAGAAAAGACGGCCTTCACCACACCGTGGGAACTTGCTTGTTATACGGTGATGCCATTTGGGCTTAAGAACGCGGGGCTACTTACGAAGAGCGGCAGCGCTTTTTCATGACATGATCCACAAGGAGATTGAGGTCTACGTAGACGACATGATAATCCACTCCAAAGGCAAGGACGGGCAGCACTTTGTTGACCTGCGAAAGTTCTTTGAGAGGCTGAGACAACATTCCATGAGACTAAACCCTGCCAAATGCACCTTCGGAGTGACAAGGGGAAAAGTGCTTGGGTATATGGTCACGGATCGAGGTATCGAAGTTGACCCCCAAAAGATTAAAGCCATTATGGATATGAGGCCACCTCGGACCCAGACAAAAGTCAAGAGCTTTATGGGAAAACTGCAGTACATTAGCCGTTTCGTCAATCAGTTGACCACTATGTGCGAGCCCATCTTCAAGCTCATGAAGAAGAACGTAGACACATAATGGACCGAAGAATGCCAGGATGCTTTTGACCAAGGCATACTTGGTACATCCTCCGGTACTATGCCCCCCACATAGACAGAAACCTCTTTTGCTCTATCTCACTGTCACTGATACGGCAGTTGGGGCTATGCTTGCTCAGGAAAAGAAAGACTCTCGGGTAGAGAATGCCATTTACTTTGTCGGTAGGAAGGCTGCGGGGAAGTGAGCTCAATTACTCAGCATGTGAAAAGACCTGTGTAGGGCTGGTCTGGGTAGTCGGCAAGTTGAAGCATTATATGCAAGCCCACCCTGTGAATTTGGTCTCAAAAATGGACCCCATCAAATACATCTTTGATAAGCCTTCCCTCTCGATGCGTCTAGCAAAGTGGTCCTTCTTCTTAGCAGAGTACGACATCAACTATGTGACCGTAAAGGCCATCAAGGGTCAAGCGTTGTCGAGACCACCTGGCAAACTTTCCCAGTAATGAAGACGAGAGGGCACGAACCCCAATTCCAGATGAAGGGATCTTTGCGATCGAGCACGAAAACCGATGGCAATTGTTCTTTGACGGAGCCGCTAACAAAAGAGGAAACGGTATCGGGATGCTACCGGTCGATCCGAAAGATGAGCATACACCCATAGCCCTCAAGTTGAACTTCCTGCCACGAACAATGTTGCCGAGTATGAAGCCTGCATTCTTTGGTTTGGAAGCTGCCTTAGAAAGGAATGTCAAGGAGCTAGAAGTTTACGGAGACTCCCTGATCATCAACCAGGTTTCCAACAAGTGGAAGGCGTGGACCCTAACCTGCAGCGGTATCATGCCCATATGGAGGAGTTGACTGGACAGTTCAGAGAAGTGACCTTCCACTACTTGCCAAGGGAAAATAACAGATTCGCAGATGCCTTAGCTACTCTAGCCTCATTGGTAGAGATCCCCGAAGGAAAAGCCATAAAACCCTTCAGAGTGGGTAGAAGAGAAGCCCCAGCCTTTTGTTGTGAAGTAGACCTGGGACCCGAGCCTGTAAAGGAACCCTGGTACAATCAAATTTACCAGTTTCTCAAAGATGGAGAGTCAGCTTTCAGAGACGAAGAAGGTAGACCAAAAGAAGGTGTCAGAGCCAAGAGCTTGCAAGCCCTGAAAAGGTTGGCCTCCCATTATGTCATTCTAGGAGGCAACCTGTACAAGAAGCGGTACCAAGGACCACTCCTCTTGTGCGTCACTCGAGAAAAGGCCAAAGAGTTGATGACTGAAGTCCACAATGGTCCCTGCGGTCCTCATATGAATGCCAGAGCCCTGATGCAAGTGATCCTCAGAATGGGTTACTACTGGATTTCCATGGAAACAGACTGTGTCCAGCACGTCCGAGCATGCGACAAGTGTCAGCGGTTTGCCAACCTCAACCATCTCCCGCCTCATGACCTGTACTGCATGACGACTCCTTGGCCGTTTGCAACCTGGGGTATTGACGTGATAAGGAAAATAGCCCCGGCAGGAAGCAATGGACATGAATTTGTGCTAGTAGCCATCGACTACTTCACCAAGTGGGTAGAGGCCAAGTCCTACAAGGTCCTCACTTCCAGAAAAGTGGCCCAATTCATCAAAGAAAACATAATGTGCAGATATGGGGTGCCCAACGAGATCATTTCCGATAATGGGTCACACTTTGAAGGGGACTGCGATAGGTTGCTGTCAGAATTCAGAATCACTCGCCACAAGTCGTCTTAGTATAGACCTCAGACTAATGGAGCCGTGGAAGCTGCTAATAAGACTCTCGAACGGATCATCCGGAAAATGGCCACCCGTGGTCGTAATTGGCCCGAAAAGCTGCACTTGGCACTCTGGGGCTACAGAAGGTCTGTCAGAACAGCTACAGGAGAAACTCCTTTTGCCTTAACCTACGGGATGGAAGCAGTGTTACCAGTGGAGTTGGAAATCCCGTCATTAAGGGTCCTCCTGGAAAACAGTGTCAATGAAGTAGAATGGTTGCGCAAATGGCATGATGAGTTAGCCACCTTGACGAGAGAAGGCTAAAAGCCATGGAACACACCCGAGCCTACCGAGGCGGATGGCCGGGCGTTTGATAAAAAGGTCAAGGCCGGGGAGACATCAAAGAGGGTGGTTTAGTGTTGAAAGTGAAGCCCCCTACCGAGAGACAACCCCAGGAAAATGGGAACCCGTTTGGATTGGCCCTTATATGGTGCGAAGATACTATCGGGAGGATCCATGAAGCTTGCGGACACAGACGGCAATCCCTTTGTCCACCCAAATCAACGGTGATAAGTTCAAAAGATACTATGTCTAAAAGAAAAATAAAAAAAGTGCAAAAAGAGTAATACCCAGCTAGGCTGAAAACCCCAAAAAGGGCGGTCTAGGCAAAAGACAGGGTTGCACATAAAAAATCTTAGTACAAAAAAAAAGTAATGCCCAGCTAGGCTGAAAACCCAAAAAGGGCGGTCTAGGCAAAAAATAGGGATGCACATAAAAAAAAAGAAAAAATATATATAGTTCACCAGAATGAACTACGAAGACCTGAGCCCCTTAGTCTTTCTTGTAAAAGGGGAACGTAGGCAGCCATATATGGTTCGGTCTAAACAATAAAAAGGGCAATTAAGCTTCCATGAAGTGCGTCCTAAATAATAAAGGGTATTTCTGTTTTCATAAAACGGGTCCCAATCAATAAGACATTTGAATTTCCATGAAATGTGTCTTGATTAATTTCTAAAATAATATTTCTTGTTCATTACAAGTCAAAAACTTCTTGATGAGTTCAAGCACGGTCTACCTCTTGACTCTGCTAATCTGCTACAAAGATCTACAATACAATAAAATGCCTAAATAAACTAATGTGTTTGCAAAATGGCAATAAGAAGATCCTAAGAAAAGATTTGTCAGTCGTCATTCGCTGAGTCTTCTTTGGTCTTCTTCCCTTTTCCTTGGCCCCGTCGAGTCTTCTTCCTCTTTTTATCTATGATGTCGGTATCCCTCATCCCGACCCCTGGTATCCTCACTGGAGCCTCCACCAAACCCGTGTCAATAAGTGCTCTCTCTACACGAGCACGAGTCCGCACTTCCTCCCTCTGAGTCTCAGTCAAAGGAGCGACCTCGGACAACCTCTTGTACCGAGCCTCCATGTCTCTGATCAGGTCACCCGACTGGTTATGGCGACTCGCCTTAGCCTCGGTCTCCCTCAAAGTCCTGCTCGAGTCACCGTCAGCCCCCAATAAAGCTCGACGTCTCTCCTCCAAGATGGCCTGAGTCGCTCCCATCTCCCTCTCGTACCAGTCCAAATAGACAGTGGTCAAGATGGTACTCTTCCTGCTCCTGAAGATAGCCCTGGGTGGGAAAGAAGTGTATGTCCAAGCCCTCGAGAAGAAAGAGAAGCTGGCTGGATCCCTCATATCCAATGACACCACCTCCATGGTGCGAATGTCCTCCCAATCACTCAAAGGCTCCTGTAAAGCCCCAAACTGCCTGGATACTAAGCAGGGAATGTAGAAGGATGACCAGTAGAATCCTGGAACCCTCACAGCATAGGACTCCTGAAATGTCCTTCTGGTCTGCAACCTCCAATGAGGTATCCACCAACGGATGTCCGAAGCGGATAGCCTGACCTCTACGAGAAATCACCCAAGGGCACTGAGTCGGCAAAGCCCCGAGCCTCTCCTACAGTCATAAGGTCAGCACAGCCGGACTCCCGAATCTCATGAAATGGTCTCCCCGAGCCATCCTGTCAATGCCATGCAATGTCTCTCCCAAAACCAGTGGGACAATGTCCTTCCCAGCTCTACAGTCTCTGACCATGTCCAAGAGACCACCATGACAGATCCCCACGGACTCAGCGGTGAACAAAGCAGAAAATACACAAAGGATAAATGCGTCCATAGCCACCGTGGTCGCAGCCATATCTGGAAACCCAAACCTGCCCGGGATATCAGAAAGGTCAATCCTGTCCGGGGCTACCATCATCCTCTCAGCCTCCCCCAAAGGAATCTGCAGAAAAGATGCAAGCTTTACCGCCACCGACGCGTCTCCGATCAGCGGAATAGATATAGCCTCAATCTCGGGACCCCCAATCAAGGCTCGGAAGTCTTCATGCGTCGGGACAATCTCGTTGTAAGAAAAGCAATAAACATGTCTCCGAACGTCCCAGAACTTTGCTGCGGCTCTCAAAAGGTCCCAATCGGGCGGGAGATCCCTCAAATGCCATAAAGACTTGATCTTGAAGGAAGAATCAAGCAGCCCCCTATGAGATTGGAAGTTGTGTCTCACCCAAGATTGAAGATCGGACAGAAAATGGTCTCGCTTCCCCCTTTGCAATCTAACGGGCTTCTCCATCGCAAAATGATCAAAGATGGTGTCTTTAAGTCCAAAATGTGCTCTGGGAACAATTGGGACAAGTCTAAGTTGAAAATGAAATGAAATGGCCAAGCCTTGCTTTTATTCAGAAAATAACCAGCAAGAGAATCGTGAGCCGCACGGCTTCATTTGCCCTCTGGACAAAACCGCACGGCTACATTAGCCATCTGCAGAAAAAAATTCTGCAGCAACCAAGTTGCTGCCCAAGGGAGTGTTCACCCCACTTTTTCAACCAAAACCTGTACAAAAACATATCCACAAGCCATTCAAGCATTTATATACCATTATAAATCATTTTGGCCCAGTTTCAGCCCCAATTCCAAGCAAAAAACTGCCCCGAGGCTCAGATAATATGCAAATTAAAAAGCATAAATTAGAAAAAGTAAATAAAGCATTAATACAATGTCTTCGCCCCATCGGCGCCAGAATAAAGCAAAAGATAAACAAAGTGTGCATAAATCTTGTCCATTGTTTGTTTTTGTTCCTAAATCTATTCTAGAGACCTCCTAGGCCTCCGATTCTTCCTCCTCCTCATCGCTGCTCAGCTCGTAGACGCTAGCCTCCCTCATCAAGTCCTCCTGGTCGCTCACATCAGACAAATGGACATTATCGTGCCCGTACTCAGCCAGCTGCTCCAGAATGTCAGCGTTGGGTCCCTACCCCCGAGGCATGGCACTGGAAGAGTATTCCGAGGCCGATGAGGTAGACGCTGTGCCCCCGACATGCCGTCTCTTGCGCCCGGGCTCCTGTGCGTCCGCTGCTGCCTTTGAAGCGCAGGCCAGCTTCCTCAGAAGGGACCGGCACATGTCCTTCCAGCCCCTATTCTGCCTGACCAATCTGTCATAGGTGCGAGCTGGAACCTGAGAAAAGAAGAGAAAAATCTCAGAAAAATCTCAGAAAATCTCAGAAAATTGCAAAAAGCAGAAAAATCTGAAAGCTGAAAAGGGAATAAGACCCTAAAAGTATACTTACGTCTTTGTCGCGGCATAGGTATACCGGGGCTCCCTAGTGTCGGGACAGGAATCCTCATCCTCCTCGGTACTCCATGGACCACATAGGACGATGCGCAGGAGGGATCGGCGGGTCAAGAGGCTCATCCTCCCCATATCCCCGAGTGACCGCCAGCCTTCACTAGCTTCGTGGCGTCCTCGGCCGCCGCTCCACAAACACGCGTAGGGGGTACCCATGTCAAAATACTCCTCTACGGCTATACTCTCCTGGTATCTCTCAATCTCTATCTCGGCCAATCCACCGGGCTGCGGCATCCGTGGCTGGAGGATCCCGAGGAGTAATGGCGTCCAATGGAGGGACATGGCCATGCCGCTCGAGAAACGGTCCCCTAAATATATGACATCACATGTCGGCCCAGTGAGCCATCTCCTCTCGCCTAGTCGCCTCAATGGCCTCTCCCAGCAAAATCTCCGGATACCTGCCCCAAGGGTAGAAGTCCACTCCGTCGTGCCCATCCCTGTTGATGACCGGCCTCACCATCTTGTAGTCGAAGGTGATCCGGGTCTTCCCCGTGAATTTATCCCTCGCATCTCCCCTCCAGCGAACCATAGCAGGGAAAATGGTGATATCACTCTGTTGGTTCCACGGAAAGAACCCGATCACCTCACAGAACCAGGCCTGCATGTTCAAAACATCAAAAAGGCCATTCTCTCTCTCATAAAAGTCTTAAGACAGAAAAGAGAAAAGAGAAAAGAAAGGGAGACTACCTCAAGAGCAAAGGAGAAACAGTCCATGGAAGCAGCCTTGTTCCGGCTGTACATGTCCAAGGAGAAGTAGAGCTCCGCCAATCCGGCCTCTCCCCAAGAGACCGTCCCTATCCCATCCACATCCTCCAAAGAATCGAGGAGGTAAGTCATGGCCAGTGTCCCAGAATTAGCAAAAATGGTGACCGATAGCATCAACCACACAAAAGCTCTAGCCAGCTGCTGGGCGGTCACATCATTAGCAGCAAAGTTCTCGCATGCGCTCCGGGATCGCCACCTCGACATTCCGTGTCTCCATACCCAGCCCCTTGGGAATCAACTCGAATCCAACCAAATTCTGAAACTCCTCGGCAGTAATGTGGTCTCTCCAAGTCACGGGCCTCCCGGTGAACTGTAGGCCAGTAATAGCTGTGAAATCGGCAGGAGTCACTGTCGCCTCTCCCAGCTCGGATGGAAGCTATGGGTGCTATCCCACCGTAACTCGAAGGGCCTGGATCAAGCCCTTGCTCTTAGAGGTGATATGAACACCCCTGCCGATAGCCTCGACGAACGAATCCAGGCCGGTAGCTCTCACCAAATCCTTGGGGTTCACCCCATTCTTCTCGAAATCCGACATCCTCTGCCAAAGCTTGACTGCAATCTCTGATGGTCCTCTAGACTTGTTCTCCTGTAGACAAGCACAGCAAAAAGAAATGTATCAGTCCTTCATCTCATTTCAAAAGCATGCATATATTCACAAAAGTGCACATATTTTTCAAAGGAAAAGCATTCATAAAAGTTTTTCTAGCATCATTTGCATCAAAAAAAAAAACAACACGTCTTTCATCACTTGAAACGCGTCATGTCAAGTCCCATTGCTTTCCTAAAGCACAAAATCACAATTTTCACAATTCTTTGCACATAAGCATTATTCTTTCAAAAATGGCATGCATGAATCCTTTTCATCTCCCAAAATCATGTTTTCTCAAAATTTTGACCTAGTTCTAGCACATGCAAGAACTCCGTCTCACTTTAGGCAATTATCATTCTTACTTTATTTTCGAGAAAAAAGTGGGTCATTCCCATTATTTTTGTCAAACAAATTGCACATTGCATGTTCTTAACCTCATAGGTTATTCATCAATATCTCAAAATCATTCAAAAATCCTAGGAAAATCCTAGAAAATTCTTAAGTTCGGGTCAAGCCCTAAGTCATTCAAAACTCAATCAAAATCGACGGAATTAAGCCAAATAAGAATGCTTACCCCAATCGGACGCGGGTTCGTCGATTTGTGCTCTCTTCTCCCCGGGTAAAGCTCGGAAGGAGGCGTAAGAAAGTCATACTTTCTTTCCGTTCGCACGAGCTCCTTTCTTCTCCTCCGAGCGGCCGTGGAGATATTTCTTCTTGCTTGCCTCGGTATAGGATTGCCCTCCGGATCCATTCCAATCAAAGGGAAGCAAGGGATTTGAAGGAATTCGAAATTTCTCTCCCTCCTCTCTCTCTCTGCGTTCTTGGGCGGCAACACAATGCCAATGGCCCGTTCGAAATCTGTTTTAAATAATCTGGAAAAAACAGACTCCCAGCCGTACGACTTCTTTTTCTCCATCTTATGCCGGGCGGCCTCATTCGCTCTGAGCAGAAAATTACAATCCTGCCCCTGGACCTTCCACTTGGGCATGCAATTCCTGTTATCTTTTAACTAAGATAACATCTTTTTCAGAAGATATCCCTTATCTCCTAAGCAATTGAGCTTTCTTCCCAGTCGCCTCCGTTAATTCCGTTATAACGGGATAATGCTAGGTGACAACCTCCGAATTGTCAAAACTCTAAACTGAGCTTACCTCTATCCCGAATAGCGACGTATGCTAAGTTCTCTTAACTTAAGCTACCTGTATCCCGAATAGTGAAGTATGCTAAGTTCTCTAAACTTGAGCTACCTCTATCCCGAATAGTGACGTATGCTCGAGTTCCTCTAAACTTAAGCTACCTCTATCCCGGATAGCGACGTATGCTCAAGTTCCTCTAAACTTAAGCTACCTCTGTCCCGGATAGTGACGTATGCTCGAGTTCTTCTTAACTTAAGATACCTCTATCACGAATAGTGAAGTATACTTAAGTTCTTCTAACTTTAGCTACCTCTATCTTCTCGATAGTGACGTAAGCTCTAGTTTCCTCAGGTGACAGCCTCCATTAATTGTCAAAACCTCAAGGATCCTAAACATCGTTCCTAACTATCTAGTGATGCTTGAACTACGATCAAGGCTTGATTCCTCCGGGATACGTAGGTAGCCTTTTATAAAAGGTCCAGCCATCCGACCACTTTGGTCACCCTGTTCCTTCGTCACTCATCAGCGATGAAGTAATCCCTCATAGAGGTTCAGATATCTGACCACATCGGTCACTCCTAGCATATCCCCAGTAGGATCAATTGCTTGACCTCCTAGGTCATTTTCTTCTATTTCCCCAGCAAGAGACCAGTTTTCTCTTCCATTCCTCAGCGGATCCTATCTCCGAACTACGGCCTGGCTTGATTCCTCCGGGATACGTAGGTAGCCTTTCATAAGAGGTTCAGCCACTCGACCACCTCGGTCTCCCAATCCGTCTCGGCATTCGCCAGATCGGATCCTTTTCTATCGACAACCCCACTCGCCTTACAAGTGACGTTGCCGAGGGGCTTCTGTAAGTACCCAAATCTGGCTCATGCCTTCCGGTTAAATTTCCCGGCAATTTCGGTAAGTTTCCCGGTAATTCCCCGGACCTTCCTAGTGTTCCGGAAATATTCCGGAACAGTTCCAAATTAATTAAAGGCTGAAAGGGAGCCTTCCTAATTAAGAAACACGTTTTTCTTAATTAGGAGGAAGTTTCTAGAATTTGCCACCTTGCATGGTTCTAGAAATGCTGAGTCATTGTGGATAATGCCGCACGGCTGCATTAGCTCGAGGTCCCTAGCCGCACGGCTTCATTGGCGAATTCTAGACTGCCTATAAATAGAGCCCTCCTCTACCCATTTTAATCATCCACAAAAGGCATCAATCACTCACATTACGAAGAAATCCTCCCAAGGAGCTGCTGGAAGTCCAAGAAGGTGAAGAAGAAGGCCAAGAAGCTACCTCCCTCCTCCTTGAAGATCCAAGATCAACCTCTCATCCTAGCTCCATCCAAAGAAGAAGAAAGCCATTGGTAACCTCGCACGCCCTAACCTCGCATCCTAATAGCTTTATAAATTGCTCATTGCATTGCCTTTATATTGCTTGGGACTTGGTAGATTAAAGATCATATCCTTATATTCCCCCTTCCCCTTTTGCATGCATTAGACATCATTTGTCATAAAAATGTAGTCTTTCCCCATAAAGGTGCATCCTTTGCACCTAAAACCCCCATTTTCCAATAAAAATGTCATCTTTATGCATCCTTTGCATATAAAAATCAAATCTTTTCAATCAAAATGCATTCTTTGCATTCAAATTACCTTTTCCAAGCATCATTTGCTTTAAAGATCATGTCTTTATCATAACTAGCATCATATGCTTTTCAAAATGCAATCTTTATGCATCATTTGCATAATGAATTCCAATTTCTTCATAAAAATGCATCATTTGCATAAAAATTATATCTTTATGCATCATTTGCAATAAAGATCATTTCTTTGAATCAAACGCATCATTTGCAACCCAAAAATGGCATCTTTTCACTAAAGTGTCATTTTTATCATGCATTCTCCCATTCCCCCATTAGTAACCTCGGAACGGACCGATGTAAAAGATCCTATCTTTACATCGTTCCTTCCATAAAGGTTTCATAATCTCTTTAGAAAGGGACACCTTTAAACCCTATATCTCCGATTATCACTTAAGATGAGTATGAAGCATCTATACGAGCTCGACCATCTTAAAGTGTAGGATTGATGGGCTAAGGACCCTCCTTTTTCTAAAGAACCTCATCTTTGACTATAAAGAGAGTCATTCTCTCGATCACGCAAGTCCCAAGGTCCAAAAATGCGATGATCACAAGTCCAAGATGAGGGCGGGATCATAATCCTGAATACATAAAATCCAAGAAATCCCGAGCGACAACCAATAAATGGTTTGTACGTCCGGAAGATGACTTGGGACATTCCCTCCTTATTTTCAAACACATGCACACAAGAAAGCACGCAAGCAAGCACGATTAATGGGATCTTGGGAGACTTGCTCCGTTTTTCAAATTAAACCGGATGTCTTCAAACTCGCGTGAATCCAATAAACACAAAAATTTTGGGCACACATTCACAGCAACGCTTTTAGTTGGACATGTTTGTAGTTCGGATAGCGGTCTAGACCGCAGTTCGGACCACGATTTGAACCGTTTATGAAACCGTGATTTGAGACCGAACCGAACCAAATCGAGGTGGTTTGGTTTGGTTTGGTTTGAAATTTTCTATGGTTCGATTTGGTTTGGGATTTTCTCAAACCGAGTACTAGCGGTTTGGTCTCCAAATTCCTTCCAAACCGAACCAAACCGAACCATGTCCACCCCTATTATATTATACTGCATTCTATATACAATATTTAAAATTATGATACATCATCCTCAATACTGCATCCTGCCACCACCGCCGTCACTCGCCCACCGGAATTCGGTCACCGGTTGCCGAAAACTCGCCGAAATCTGATCAACGGTCGCCGAAAACCCGCCAAAATTCGATCATCGATCGTTGGTCGCCGACTCGATCCACATGTCATCATAAATGTTGCATTATATGAGTATACAATATTATGCATTATCTTATATTTAGTATTATTACAGAATAATATAACATGATAATACAATATGTAAAGAAACTTATGTGCCATCATGAAACTTTTTAAAAATTTATGGGACATTCTCCCATTTTTTTCCATATAAAGATATGGAACATTCCATATCCCACATATAGAGTTAGTCCAAATCAATCTTGTTGTTGGTTTAATGAAATTATAAATGTCAATTTATCTCCCCCTTATCTAAACCCTAAGGACAACTACATACCCCCCTTTTCCAATTTTTTCTCATCCCCCTCTCTCTAACAAAACACACACATTCTCTCTATCTCTCTATCTATGTACAAACCCTAGCATCATACCTTCATCTTCTCCAGCTAAACCTTCATTTTCTACGGCCAACTCTCTCCCTCGTTCTTTCGTCACCTGCTTGTAGAGCTGTCAATTCGGGAATACGGGACAGGACGGAACAAAATTATATTGTCCCACGACGGGAACGGGATGGGACAAAACAGGACGGGACTAAAATATTCCATCCTATCCCGTCCCATTTGCGGGATGCGGGATCCCGCGAGACAATGCGGGACCCGTTGACTAGGAGGGATAAGTGTTGACTAGGTGCCAAGGCCACGACCAAGGCCAAGGCCACGACCAAGGCCAAGGCCAAGGCCACGGCTACGGCCTATTTATGCTTGAAACCCCATCTTCAGCCTCCTCATTTATAAGGCCAAGGCACAATTTCTTTCTTTTTGATATCAATGTGGGATAAGTCACGGCCAAGGCCGAGGCCAAGGCCGAGACATAGCCAAGGCAAGACCAAGGCACAATATTTTTTCTTTTTGTTTCAATGTCGAATAAGTCACGGCTAAGGCCAAGGCCGAGCCAAGGCTAGGCCAAGGCCGGCCAAGGGCCTCATCAGCAACTCAGCATTCAGCAACAGCAAGCCTTCAGCATTCAGCAACAGCAAGCCTTTACACTTAACGTCGCGAGACGGGACGGGATAGGCAGGACCGCACAATGTTGTCCCGCGACTGGAACGGGACGAGACGGGACGGGACTAAAATATTCTGTCCCATCCTGTCCCATTTGTATGGCGGGACGGGACTGTCCCAACTTGACGGCTCTACCTGCTTGCCTTCCCCAATCTATCTAGCGACCACCATGCCGACCTTCCATGCCATCTCTCCAAGTTTCTCCCATCTCTCTAGACTAGGCCTAGTCATTTTTATACGATGTTTTCTCTTTTGTGGCCCTCTCTCTTATCTAACGCTCTCTCTACTCTGACCAGAGACTTTATGGCAGCGACCTTCGAATCCGGCGTAGATCCGTCCTCATACTTCTTCTCTGGTGTTTTCTCTTCTTTGATGGAGACCTTATGCTGGCGAGCTTATATCTTTCAAAACATATCTGAAGTTCGGATATCTCCCTACGGCGAGCTCCCTCCTCTAATGCTTTTTCTCTCCAATTGGTGTAGAGTTGGCAAAATTTCATGATTTTTGAGTTGCCGTGGATTTTTTGATGTGTTTGAGTGTGTGAGTCCATTCAGATCCGAAGGAGATAGTTCATATTTGTATTTTTTATGATTTTAGGTTTCAGATTTGTGTTTTGTATTATTATTATTTTGTTCATATATAAGAGTTTTTGAATATGATAGTAAATGTATAGTAAGAGTTTTGAATGAATTATCACATATATTTTTGAATATTGTTTTTTTTTTTGTTTGAAAACATAATTCAATTGATGAATTATCTGCGTAATTTTTGTCTAATAGTTGAACTATCATAGTTGCCATGTGTAAATTATTTGGTTAATTCATGGATATTATTGAAATTTTTGATTATTTTATTTGAAAAAATTATCTTATATATAGCTGAACAATTAGAGACGAACTGGTTTTATACTTCATCTGTAAGAGTTGCACCAGTAGTTGGATGGCAATTTTGTAAATAAATGCTCTTGTGACATTTCGTAAATAAGTGACTTAACTATTAACTAGTGACATTTCTATAAAAATGACTTTTATAGTTCAACTATAAGAGGTGAAATGGTCGTATACTTCAATTATAAGAGCAGGATGTATTTGACCAAAAATGAGAGTGAGCGTCCTTCATTCAATTGTCAAGAGTATTCTAGTTTATGAAATAATATAGGGTTTACTTGGAATTATAAAAATGTCCAGTCCTTTTATAAAAATAGGCATAGGCTAAAAGACCCTTATGGAAGTGGCCCATTTTTTATCGTACCCACTCCGTCACGAACGAAATGATCTTTCTATTTTATTTCATTTTTAATACGAAGGTATTTTAATCAATAATTTTAGGTTATTTTAATCATTATAGTTAAATTTTTTATTTTGTTATTGATAGCATTTATAATGATATATTAATAAAAAATTAAAATTTTTTGTTTAAAATAACTAAATTAATCTAAATTTTTTGCTTAAATATTTTCGTATTAATAATCAAAAAATGGAAAACTTATTTCGGGACATAGAAGGAGTTTTTCTCATTGTCCAATAATACACAGATTTTGATGGAAGGAGTATTTTCTCAAATTGTTTTTCATTTATGGTGTTTATTTTCTTCAACCAAACTTACAAGAAAAATGTAATGAACAGTATAAATTGAGATATGAACATGGGCTTGTCCGGGTCAGACTCAAGTGAATTGGGCTATAAACATAATCCATCTCTGAGTTACGAGAAACAACAATGGACTTCCTCGGTCTCGTACCTCTTCATCAGTAATTCATCAGTAAGGCCAATCTGGGCCCAACAAGCAAGCAAAATATTCCCCAACTATGAGCGCCGAGGAAACCTCCCTTATATGCCGAGATCGACTCCATAGAGGACGAGGTGACTTCCTCAGCCTTGACGTTGGCAACGGGCTCCCTTATTACTCGTTTCCTCTCCGGCTCATCATGCGTTGAGAAGCCATGAATGACGAGGAGGGAAAAGTTCCCACCTCGGCATATCTTCATATGCCGAGGAACCAAAATCATTCTCCTCGGCATATCATCATATGACGAGGAGGCAAAATCATTCACCTCGGGATTTCTTCATGTCGACAGAGCTTTATATGACGAGGAGACAAATTCGTGCATCTCGGCCTACCTGCAAATGACGAGATAAGGAAATTATTCTCCTCGACTTACCGACAAGCAGTTACAACAATCCTAGTCAAACAAGGATTCAGCAGTTACAATCTTATCAGAATTGTAACCACCTCCTACAATTCAGATCAAACAAGGACTCTCTAGCAGATATAATCCTCCTAGAATTATATCTTATCTCTTTACAGTCCAAGTTCAACATGAATTTTATCAATCCATCCCTATAAATACAAGCCATATATCACATTATTGGGTACGTTACTTTTGAGATACCGAAACTCTGTCAATTTAGTTTCTCTCATCATAAAACGTGAACTTATTCTCACGCCGGAGGGCCTATGCCGGTGAAGCCCCGACTTAGTTTACGTGTTTTGTCTTATTTTCAGGTTAAGCAATCGCTGGAGCAAACGATCGCTTGGATTGGGGCTAAATTGACGATTTTGGCATCATCAATTGGTTCCATTGCCGGGAATCGACTCAAACGCCCTTTGTTTGGCCTGGAAAAAGCTCGCTTGAAGCCAGATTTCTTGCCGAATCACTTCTTGATTTGAACGGAAAAATCTGTTCCGTTTTTGCTCTGTTCTTAATTCCGCCGGATTCTGCAGATTCGGCTGGAATCTGCAATTTTTCATCTGAAGCAAACGTTTTGGCCGAAAAATTTTGGTGTTGTTAAATCGCAATTTGTAATTTTGTGTTAGCGGCTGAATTCTGTTCCGAATTTTGGCCGGAAATCTTGATTTGGTGGAAAATTTTCCGTTTGGTAATTTGCTGTTACAATCGTTGATTTGCAATGGAAGACGGACAATTTGCAAGTGTTACCGCCGAAGAGCAGACCCAAATGAATGAGGTCCAACCTAATACCGAGGTGCTTCCCCCTCCTCCTCAGCACGAAGGACCACCTCCCCTTGCCATGACTCTCCGTTCCATAGGACAGCCAACTGCCGAGGGGGCAGGTGCCAACCCTCCTCGTATCACTCGTCCTCGAGGGAAACGAACGGGGAGGAAGATGACGAAGAACGCCGACGTCGGCCGAGCTGAAAGCACCTAGCCCGTCGACCGACGAACTTTGTTTCATAGACAAATGGAGACGTTGCAGAGAATTTACGAGACCCAAGCTGCTCTACTGCAATTGGACCCGGATAACTCCATGGCCGAGTTCATCAGGCCGTCAAAGACAGGTGTAAGTACCCCAATCTGAGTCATTAATGTTCCATCAGTCCAAATTAATGATTTATTATCATTTAGGGGCATTTTGGACATTATTTTGACAATTTAAATGAGGAAGGGCACTTTAGGAATAAAAAATAATAAAATCTCACGGATATTTGTCATTCCCAATAAAAAAGGGAATATTGACCAAAGACAAAATGCCAAAACTGCTTTTCTGCACTGGTCAGGCACGCTGCTTGGTTAGTCCGCGCGGACAAGATTGCACCTACAATCTTGTCCACGCGGATAAGATCAGCATCTAGCAACCCTATAAATTCAGCCCTTCTCCCTCAGTTTCAAGAGGCCAAAAAATTCGAAAAAACTTACTGTTACTCTGCCCAAATTCACCCTCAAACAGCCATTTACACTTCCAAATTTCAAAATCCACACCATATCCATCCTTAAATCCATCCCAAAATCACTTTGATCCTTGAAATCCTTCAAACCCTAAGCAACAAACTGAGAAACAATTGGTAAACCCTCACCTCCCTTACTCAAATTTCCTTCATCCATGCATATTTCTCATATATGAATGATGTAGTTTAGCCTTCTTTACTTGATTGCTCATCCCCCTTTTCTCTTGTCCCAAGGATCCAAGAGGATCTCCATGGAACCCATTTCCATGGATGATCCTCTAAAAATGATCCACATTCTCTTCCATTTTAAGTCATTCCCCACTGTGAATGTGTGCCCAAATTCTATTTTTATTTATTTTTAGATTGGATTCACGCGAGTTTGAAAACATCCGGTTTAATTTGAAAAACGGAGTCGCCACGCCATTTTGATTTCCTCAAAACTTTGAAAAAAAGGATTTAGGGTTCGAAGGTTAAGCTACCCCTTGGGAAGAACGGATCGTCGTTCTCCCAAGGTGCCTTGCCGTAGCAAGTCTCCCAAGATTCCATTTTTCGTGCTTGCTTGCGTACTTTCTTGTGTGCATGTGTTGAAAAGAGGGGGGGGGGGTTTCCAAGTTTTCTTCCGGACGTACAAACCATTTAGTTGGTTGTCGCTCGGGATTCCTTGGATTTTTATGTGTTCGGGACTTTGATCCCGTCATCATCTTGGACTTGTGATCATCGCTATTTGACCTTGGGTCTTGCGTGATCGAGAGAAGGACTCTCTTTTATAGTCCAAAATGAGGTTCTTTAGAAAAGGAGTGTCCTTAGCCCATCAATCCTACACCTTGAGACGATTGAGCTTATATTGGAGCTATCATGCTCGTCTCAAGTGATAATCGGAGATATAGGGTTCAAGGTTTATCCCTTTTTAAAGAGATTGTGGCACCTTTAATGGAAGAAACGATATAAAGATAGGATCTTTACACCGGTCCGTTCCGAAGGTTGCATCAAGTACCAATTGGGGACTAGGGGAATGCATGTTTAAGATAAAAATGACATTTTTAGTGAAAAAATGACATTTTTGGATGCAAAGGATGCTCTTTGATTTGCAAATGATGCTTTTTATGTAAAGAAATGATTTTTAATGCAAATGATGCATTTTTATGTGGAAAAAATAGTGTTTTATATACAAAGGATGTATAAAGACTACATCTTGAAAGCAAAGGATGCCACTTTGATTGTAAAGACTTGATTTTTAGTGCAAAGGATGCATCTTTGTACATGAAAATGGGTTTTAGGTGCAAAGGATGAACCTTTAATGTAAAGACATGATTTTTATGTGCAAAGGATGCATTTTTATGTCAAAAATAGGTTTTTAGGTGCAAAGGATGCACCTTTGATGCAAAGATTACATTTTTATGAGCAAATGATGCAATGGTAATGTAAATGATGCAAAGGGAGGGGAAAAATGATTTATATGAATAAAGATATGATCTTTAACAATAATCTACCAAGTCCCAAGCATGATATTGCAATATGTAAATGCAAGGAGCAAGAATCACATAAAGCAAGTATAATGCAAGATAAGGGGGTGAGAGGTTACCAATGGTGGTGATCTCTTCTTCTTTGGAGCTTGCCTAGTGGATGGACCAACTCTTGGAGGCTTCAAGGAGGAGGGAGGTGGCTTCTTGGCACTCTCAGCTTCCTGAATTTCGTAGGGGTGTTTTGGGGGAGCTTTGATGCTGAAGATTGGTATATCAAAATGGGTAGAGGAGGCCTCTATTTATAGGCAATCTGGATAGAGCAAATGAGGCCGTGCTGCTAGGAGTTCTCTCCTAATGCAGCCGTGCGGCATTATCCCTTGTGACTCAGCATGTTTCTAGAATCATGCAAGGTGGCACTTCTAGAAGGTTTTCCATATTAAGGAAAACGTGCCTTTTTAATTTAAAGCAGTCCCTTCATTCCTCGGAAGGTTCGGAATAGTTCCGGAATTGCACCCGGACTTTAGGAAAGTTCGGGAAATTGCCGGAAAACTTAACCGGAAGGCATGAGCCAGATTTGGGTACTTACAGAAGCCCCTCGGCAACGTCACTTGCAGGGCGAGTGGGGTTGTCGATAGAAAAGGATCCGATCTGGCGAATGCCGAGATGGATTAGGTGACCAAGGTAGTCGAGTGGCTGAACCTTTGGGAGGCTACCTACGTATCCCGAGTGGGAATCAAGCCATAATCGTAGTTCGGAATAGATATCCACTGGGGAAAGGGGTGTCATATGTGATGAATTGGCTGAACCTAAAGTAGGCTACCTACGTATCTCGGAGGAATCAAGCCAGGCCGTAGTTCAGAAAAGATCCGCTGGGGAATGGTGAAGAGAAAATTGGTCTCTTGCTGGGGAAATAGAAGAGAAAGTGACCTAGGAGGTCAGGCAATTGATCCTACTGGGGATATGCTAGAAGTGACCGATGTGGTCGGATATCTGGACCTTTATGAGGGGCTACTTCACCACTGAGGAGTGATGAATGACAAAAGGGGTGACCAATGTGGTCTGATGGCTGGACCTTTATGAAAGGCTGCCTCACCATTGAGGAGCGATGATGGAAGAGGA